>SRLM01000920.1:131196-143695 GCA_015708895.1 Populus ilicifolia
AACTCCAGATATGGCCAAAATACTGAACAGTGCTCGGGCTGGAGGACAAATTCGGGCTTCTTTGTTGTTGCAATAATTTGGACTTGAAAATGGCCTTTTTAGATCTTGGGCTCCATATGAAAGTTGTAGGGTTATGTCTTAGCTTTCCATCCATATAAAATAGACCTAAATCTGAGATCTATAGCTCCAGATATGACCCAATTACCAAACAGTGTTCCGATTTGGATTGCACCGACATCTCTTTTCTAAGTTTGATCATCTCTTTGCCTTTGCAATTGAAATTCTTAAAGTCATCAATCAATCCTTTTATTTATGTGATAGGCCTGCATTTAAAATAGACATTTACCACAAATTAAAGGTATCTTATATTATTAGATAGATTATTATAAAACGTACTTTAGTTAAGGAGTTATTGATACTTTAAGTGTAAAATGATGATATAAAACCATGATAAAAATACACTTTTGAGTACTAATCATTGTCATTTATGGTTGTTGAAGAGAGATGAAGCATATAGTGGAATTGCTAGACTTGGTGGAAATTTCTTGTTTGTTGCTTCTCGTAGAGAAGATTTAGTGATGTTGTGCTAAAGAGATGTTAATGGAGTCTATTATTGTTCATAGTGGTTGGCCTTATTGTTGTTACTCGTGGCTTAACGGTGCTGATGGAGATCATAATTGATAGTGACAGAGGCTAAATAATCAGATAGTTGGAGAGAAAAATGAATTTTAAGGTGGCTAGTTTTGTCTCCGGTAAAGATGAATGAGAAGATTTTCATTTGGGTTAATTTTAGTTTCCTTGAATAAAAGGATGAGAGACAAGTCCTAGTGTGAAGCTTTTTTTAATTGATAAAAAGAAAGGGAAGAGTTTGGTTTGTTCTTGGTGTTTTTGTTTTTATGTGGTATATGAGCTACTGAATGGAGGAGAGAATAAGAGGGAGTCATGTATGTGCACACCAAACGCCACCATAATAACTCAACTAGAGGGAGTTATGCACTTTCGGTACCGGAAGCGGCGGCTGCTAAAATTAGGGACGATGAAAGGAGACAAATAATCTTTAATTCGAAAATATTTGCTTTTGTTTGAGATTTTATCAATCTCAGTTGAATGTATCGCCCTGTTAAATGTTTAAATTGGATGGAATCATTCTAATACATGGTTGAGTAGAGGAATATACTCTAAATTGATCTTCGATTCAATGAAGATGGTCGGTCGGTGGGATATAGCCAGAAATTCCTTCACCTGATATTCGCCGTAGACTTGTACTAGCATCGTGGACCAATCCAAAACTGGGAAAAAATGAGTGCACAATATTGAATATGCATCTCCACTGTGAAATGAATGTGCTCTCCATCATTATAATTGACTGAAAAAAATAAATTACACTATTGCATGAAAGCCATATCCATCAGGGCATTGTATATTTTAGCATGTAATCTATGAGAAGCCTTCAATCAAATTCCAGGATGGCTTATCCACTCAGTGGGCTTATGATTTCTTGTTATAATTCAATTCCCCGAGTAATTTTCTTTGTTAACTAGGTTAAGGAGTTGCATCCACCAAGAAGACTAGTTTACATGGACTACCAAAAAGGAGATCCGTGTCGTTGGCATGAGATGACTGCAACCTGATTAAACAGAATTTTCTCAGTGCCTAATGTACGGCATTTGAAAATCATTCTACTTTATATCATCGTAAAGCCATGCATTGCTCTCAGGTATCAAATAACAAAAGAGAGACAGGACTCACAGGGCATCCTCAACATCAACTTTTTGTTTCCGCAGCCAACAAATTTGGATCAATAATGGATTCAGTGGTCTTAAATAGCATTATAATTGGAGATCAAATTTGAGCATGCATTGCTGTTGTGATTTTAGGCATCGATGACTACCAATCTCCTGCATTTTGTCAGCAGCATCCATTTATATCATATACAGTACCATATTTGACAGCTGGGAAGAAACTATTTCACCAGCATCTCTAAATCAGTGGCTACTTCAATTTGAGATTTTAGTCAGGCTTCTGATGTTGAAGTTGAACCAGTGTTGCTCTGTTCCTCAAAACTCTTTACTGGGTCTGCAAATGATAGAGTACAAGGCCACCTATACAGAGATGGTAAAGTTCAATTATGATACAACATAAGCAATGCAAAGCACAATAAAACCACAGAAATTTAGTCTCTTACTTGCTTGACATTATTGTCTCATTATCTATAGTCATTTTCTCGTCAAATATGTTGCCTGAAAGGAAGTCAATGTAATAAAACAGAAATAATAGTTATCAAAGTGGAAAAAAAAAAGAAAAAGAACAGACTCAACATCAGAAAACAGTAATAGCATTATCAGCGTATTCAACTGTCATTCGAATCATTTGCAAATACAATAATTGTTGAAACACGTGGATGATGAATTATTGGCAAAACTGTTTACCTCCATAAAGATCTTTCTTTGAGAAATATTTTGCCATCAAGCGCTGGGTGTAGTCAGCTTCATATTTTTTGCATTTGTCAATGTACTCCACACTGTCAAGAATCCTAGTAATGGGTGGACATTGGTTATGTTGCCATGCAGATCAGGAAACTAGAAATGAGTAGATCATTACTGGTGCAACTTCATATGTTTCATGGATGAAACAAATGACATTTTAATTTTAATGGACTTGTTTACTCAATGCTATTGCTTGTGACTAATTCAGATTATAATGCTCATAGCTGAACCGATAAAAAGGCAACATATGTTAATAACTCTACAAGCTTAAATGGTTCACCGTAACATGGGTGATCATTAATAAAAGAGAGTTTTGTAACAGAGAGGAGGGTGTTTTTTTTTTTTTCCTTTCAATGAATCCATCAAAACTTGTTTGAATTATTTCAAAGAAAACAAAAGGAATGCATGATTTCTGAAAGAGAAAAAGTTAAGTCTATGATTTAAAAAGAAAAGGGGAATCAAAGAAATCCAGAAAAAGAGAATAAATTAAAATAAAACGAGGACACCAAACAACATGAAGATAATGTCTTTGAAAACACTGAACTGAGCTAAAATTCACGACTGTTACTATCCATCCTTGGGTATCATACCAAGCAGCAATTACCCGTCTCCTAGATGGCTACTTATAATCTCTAACGAGCAACCATCCCATCATAAAAATAGGTCCATGCTTCCCCAAACAAGTTATACTGTCTAATGGCTGGATAAATAAGCGTGGATAAAAAGAACTAAAATAAAATAAACTACGATTGCAGACCTCAGTTTGGCCATTGAAGGTTTCCTTTCCTCAAAATTAAAGAGTTGATCATGGAACAACATGACACTTGGTAAATGATTAAATTCCCAACTTACAAGGCTATAATAGTTTGTGCAATGGTTAGCATGTCAATCAAGATGTAACAAATTCCAAGAAGGAAAGAATGATCTGTGAAGACGAGCATATGTGACTGGTAAGTATCTGTCAAATTATTACTCGTGAAGAAATTCATCAATCAAGATGTCAAAAATAAATAAGTAAAAAAAATCAGTCTGCACACATACGAATACCATGAAATATTACAAACAATCCCTTTGTTTTCTGCTAATAACAAAACACAGAAATTAACAATCACAATCTTCAATTCAATCTGTAAAAAGGGGAAATGGATGGTAAGGAGTTATCAATTTTATGCAACCTGTTTCGTTGCAGAGAAATTAACAGGAAAACACGAAAACAAGAATGATTTATTTATGATGAATTAAAATTTAATGCCAATTCCTTCTCAGCTAAGTAGAAGAAGAAGTGAACTGACTCAAAATGTGAAATGTCAGGCTGTTCATCCAGTTTTACATTGGGGACAAGGACACCCTTCTCACTTGGCTTCTTCTCCTCCAGCTTACAAAATATTGCCAAAATACTTGCAATTAACATTTTATTGCTACGGGAAAAAAGAAAAAAAAAAAAGCATGTATCCCTACGAGAGAGAGTGTACTGTACCTTGGACACAACTGGTGGCGGTGGCGGTGGCGGTGGCGGTGGCGGTGGCGGTGGCGGTGGGGCAAGCAGCGGCGGAGATGGTTCAGAGACAGAAGGAAGCGCTGCTGCTGCTTGCGGTGAAGCCATAATTATTATTTTTCTTTTCGGCTTCCGCTTTCACTTGTTATATATTAAACAATTTGTTTTTGACCTTTAACAAATTTTGCTGGTAACAACAATTAAGTGCCCAATATATACATTAGTTTTCAATTGAGTCCGCAAAGAATATTTCTCCTCATTTGGGTCCCCAAAGAATATTATTTTGAAATTATCAATTAAATCTCCCGACCCATTTTTCATCCAAATTACCATTATATAATATTAAAAAAAAAGGTTTTTCAAAATTTGTAAATTTTTCAGTCAAACATTTACAATGATTTTAGATAGAAGAATTCAATTAAGGAATTCTGAATAGTTCTTGAACCTAATTTATTAAGAAAGAGTATACGATGGAACATAATTGAGAGAATGGAAATAGATTGGAGACTAATCTAAGATTTCACTGTGTTTGAATGTACACTAGCACATTCATCCACACTCCATTTGGGATCGAATTTTTTTTTTAATTTAAAAAAATATTGAGTATAAAGATTTTTTATATATATATATATATTATTAAATTCAATGAAATAGTTTAATTTTAAAATTTACTAGTTCGGCTACTTGTCTAACCCGAGTTTTGAATTAAACTACATAAAACCTTATCTAAAGCGTATTATTTATTTTAATGGATTTGAAAACAATTTGAATAATTAGTAAAAACATAATATAATTTTTAAAACAGCTTTAAATGATAATATTTTTGTTATATTAAGATAATGTTAGATTGGATCAACATTAGTTACCTTGTAACTTGCATCATAGACTTTAATAAATTTAATAACTTTATTATTTTTATAAATTATTTTTATTTAATTTTATGATAAGATTAGATACTTATAAAATTAAATATTAACCCTAAAAAAAACACATTTATTTGAAATCATGATAACCCTATAGAAAAATAAAAAAAATAAATTATAAATTTTATTTGTCTATCAATCCAATATTAAATAAGAGTAAAATAAAAAAAATAATTAGAAAAATTAAAGAACCAAAAACTAAAAACAAAAACATATCAAGTTTGATGTGTAAAACCATTAAACTCGTGAATTGAGTAACTCACGTTAAACTTGCAAACCAGGTCAATTAGAATTAATAAATTTATTTTTCTAAACTATTATTTATTTAACTATATAATAATAAAAAATAAATGTTTGTAAAATCGAGCAACAAATCAATACTGAAACTTCATTTTAAAACTATAATAATCTCATTAAAATTATAAAACTCAATTTATTAATCAGTCTAATATCAAGATCAAATAATAAAATTGAAAAAAAAATAAAAGAATAAAAAAAAAGGTTAAACTTGTCATAACATCAATAAGCCCATAAACTTTCTAATTTAATAACATGTTTTTTCTCAAAACTATTTTTTTAGTTATATAATAAAAAAAATAAACAATCATATAATCAAGTTCAATTAATTAAAAAAAAAAGACATCATGTTAAACCTGTAAATAAGAACAATTAAAGTTATTTTGTTAAAGTCGCAAACCGGATTATTAACTTCATAAAATTTAATAACCTCATTTTTTAAATTATTTTTTATTTAATAATTTTTTTTAAAAAAATCATATCATAATATTGAGATGTTTTTCTGATACTAACTTAATCCCGAGATATTTTTTGATATTATAATAATCATATAAAAATAAATTAAAATAAATTATCTACTCTAAATTTCTATAAACACATCAATCGAAGATTAATTTTTTTTAAATAATAATAATAATAATAAAATATAAAAAAGCAAAATAAAAATGCTAATGGGCTTGGGAAACATGTAGCTTTATTTATAATATCATAATGATTGATCAGGTCTTTTGTGCTTGGAAATCTTAACATCAACAATTAAAAGAACGTGGTTTCTTGATTTCTATTACAGAACTCAACTGTCAACCTAATTAGAACTAAAGGTGAATAGAAGAACAAAGTGATCGAAAAAACCAAAGAAACTAAAAAAAAAACTAATTGAAAAAAATCTAAAAAATTATTAAATTGGTTCAGTTTTGATTTAAAGGATATGAAACTGACCAAACCCAACACAAACTAAAGAAAACTAAAACTTTTTAATATATTGAATGATAAATTTTAATTTCAAAGCATTTCGACATTTTATTTTGAGGTCCTGTGCTATATGTGTGTATAATTTAATATTTATTATTCCAATTCATTTAAAAATGAATTAATTTTAAATTATATAATACAAACACAACATTAAACATCTAAATATAATTTTAAAATTTAAAATATTCTTAAAGTTAAAACTAAAAAAAACACATGCTAAAATATTAAAAAGTAAAAACTTTTAATACAAAGACATAATCAAACATCATATTATCATTAACATAGAAATAATAATCTTAATCTTACGGTGGTATATAAGAAAATTTCATAGAAATATAAGAAAATTTCATAGAAATAAGCTAACTTGGTCAAAATTTGATGTAGTTTTTTCCTTTTCAATACAAATATATTTTTTTAATCTTGAAATAATTTTATTTTAAATTAATTAGGTAAACATTTAACTTCTATAATTTGTAACTTTGATCTTTGCCAAATTAATAGCTTTTCTTGCAAATCAAATTTTATTTTAAATTAATTAGGTCAACATTTAACTTCTATAATTTGTAACTTTGATCTTTGCCAAATTAATAGCTTTTCTTGCAAATCATTATCTTTGTTAGAAATTGAGTTTGTTGATTTCTTAGAAAAATATATAACTTCATTTTCTTGTAAATATATTGGCTAATTTTTAGCTATGATCATTGTTTTATCTCTTCCATGAAATTTTCTATTCTAAAAACTTTTCTTAGTAAATTTTGTGTTATTGACTCTTAGAAGATGTTTAGAAGTATGATAAGGATTACTTATTAAAGTGTTTTTTATTTAAAAAATATATTAAAAAATATTATTTAAAAAAATATTTTTGATATTAACATATTTAAATGATAAAAAAATAAAAAATTAATTTTTAATAAAAATTAAATTTTAATCCACCAGTGTTTGGAATACAGTACCAAACAAAAATTTAGTGAAGCCACCGTGGATTGAAGAAATGGATATGACTTCACCACAAGCTAATAAAGTTGTCTTGAAAATTCTCTTTACCACTTTATGCCACGCCAAACTTTTGAGAAACTATAGTGACCCATGTTTATATTTATTCTAGCAATTTTTTTTATCCAAAATAGAATGAATAAGTAAACCCGTAATATCTTAGCTAAAATTTGAATGAGAAATCCACAATGATTTGATATCTTCAGTAATATTAAATTTATTTTATTTTGTTTTATATTTTTAAATGATATGAAATATATCAATGATTCTAGTTGGAATAGAATAAAATTGATAACTTGATTAAAATTAGGTGGTGCTGTAAATTTAGGAAATGTATTCGGAAATTCTTATAGGACTGGAGGGAGTAGAATAAGTATTAACTAGATTCTCAAACTTTTATAAATAGATTTTTATTTCAATGGAGATGATGTGTTTGAATAGATATTTAATACTTCAAGGTAATTAAGATTGCATATCATTTATAGATGAAGTTAGCTAAAGTGCACATGGAATGGAATAAAAAGGTATTT
Source organism: Populus ilicifolia (assembly GCA_015708895.1). Taxonomy (NCBI): domain Eukaryota; kingdom Viridiplantae; phylum Streptophyta; class Magnoliopsida; order Malpighiales; family Salicaceae; genus Populus; species Populus ilicifolia. The sequence continues at coordinate 138,893 of SRLM01000920.1, forward strand.
GGTGGAACCAATCCTTTTATGGCATGGAAGAAAGGGTTGCCATTTGTTTCTTGAGAGAATTATGTTCTTGTGATTCTTGTACTTGGAAGAAGGGCTAATAGATACCCGTTAACAAAATTTCAAACAATTAGCCTATAATAGTGATTTTTATTATGATTACTTAGAAATGTTTGATGATGCGATGACTAGAATGGCCGCGATGAAGAATGCGCCTTTGAAATTTCTTTTAGGAAGATTAGACCCTAATTTAGAATATGGTAATAAAAAAACTTGTTGAATTCAAGGTATAAGGAAAATCAAATTCATAAGTTAGATTATAATATTGAAAGAGCTAGGGAGGGATCGAAGTAAAAAAATTTAAAAATTTAAGGATCAAATTATTTTCAAACATCTAGCTTGAAATGGTGACCATATATGTAGAACATTTAATTTTAGTATTGACTAAATATGTTAAAATTTATATTGACTAGATATGTTAAAATAGAAATTTGAATGAATATTTAACCGAATATTTGGTTAAAGCTTTAACTATATGTTTGGAAATTAAATTTAAAGCCTCAACTGAATATTCAATTCTAAAATAAGTTTATTTAATTCTAAAATAAGTTTATTCATGTCCATGGTTGTTAAAAAATTCTAATTATTACTTAAAAGTGTATTCTCATTAAGGATTTATGTCATCATATTGCACCTAAAGTATCATTAAATTCTCTAACAAAAACATGTTTTGTATTAGCAAATCTAAAAATATAATATACCTTTAATTGATGGTAAATGTTCATCCTAAATGCAGGTCTATCACATAAATAAAAAGATTGATTGAGGAGTTCAAGTATTGAAATTGAAAGGACAAAGAAAAGGCCAAACTTAGAAAAATGTTGTTGGCGCATTCCAAACTTGAACACTATTTTGGTAATTAAATCATATTTGGAGCTGTAGATATCAAATTTAGGTCTATTTTATATGGATGGAAAGGTAGGACATAAACCTACAATTTTCATGTGGACTTAAAGACTAATTTTACCGTTTTTAAGTTCAAATCTTAACAACAACGAAGAAGTCGGAAGCTGTCCTACAACTCAAACACTATTTGGTTTTTGGCTTATATCTTGAGTTCTAGAAGTCCAAATAAGCTCTAGTTTTTTTTGTTGGAAAGCTGAGACAATTTCTCATAACTTCCATAATTTAGGAGGCTATAATTCTGATGTTAGGAATGAGGTTTTGGCTAGCCAACAATATCAATAATCAACCCACAATATCAAAAAAACAGCAGCCACTAATATCGAAAACTAGCCACCAAATCAATGGATGGCCACCAATTATTCAATCAATCAATAATTATGAATCTTATCCTATAAAAGGAGGTATTTTTCATGTATTTATTCATATTAATTTTCAGATCAAAGTCATCTTCTTGCTTTCTCTCTATATTTTTGTAATGTTCAAGTTTTCTTTCATGTTATAGTAATCTCTTGTTTATACTCTTTTATTTCCTTTCCTATACTTAGTTAACTTATATTATGTTTATCTTTTTGTATTGTTTATTTATTTTTTTCTCCTTCTTAATGTGTAGCTATGTTAATTATGTTAAGGTGAAAAGGTTTTTCTAATGGTCTTAGAATATGTATAATATAAACTCAACATGGACTTTAATGTTTACATCCAAGAAAGATTATTATTAAAATGTTTTATCCTTTTATCTTACTAATTCTTAATACCTTACTTATCAAATGTTTAATCTATATTTGTGTTGTTAACATAAACTAGCAACATGAATGCCTAATAATATTTATAAGTATGGTGTTACCTAGATAAGATGATTAATATGATCATGTTAATAATTTATAATGAGCTAATAATGAGAAATCATCCAATTGAAATCTCCTTTGTATGTGGTTTCCAGTTGAATAATAAAAAGAGTTTATATTGTATTTATTTGAAATACCATTAGTGAATCCTATAACCTTGATATATGTTTTATTATTGTTTAATCCTTACATCAATATCACATCCCAAAAATTTCTTCAACTCCTTTTCTATTATTATTCTCATCAAATCTTTTTCTTTTTCTTTATTTATAATTTACATAATTCACCTTCCTATGGTTCGACCCCGGTCTTGCTGGGTTATTTTACTTTGACACTCCTGCACTTGGATAAGATATCAACTGTTTGATCGTGTCAAGTTTTGGACACCGTTACCGAGGAGATAAGTTATTGTATAAATTGAATATTTTATTTTATTTTATTTTATTTTCACTTTTATTTGTTTTTCTAATTGTTGTTTCTTTTTCTTTTTCCTTTTTTTTTTCTTTTCTTTTGCACTTGCATGAGAGTTTGGACACGTACATTAAGTGGTAGACTTTCTAGAAAATCCTCATTTTCTTTAGAAAACATGGCCGAAGAAGATAACCAGTCAATTTATAATAAGAATAATTGTGTTAGAACACTTAGAGATCATATGAATCCAACAAGAACAAGTGCACCATCATGTACTGTTTTTTCTCTTTATGCATCTCGTTTTAATTTTAAGCCGATATTATTCAACTTTTACCCACTTTTTATGGTTTAGAATTAAAAAATTTATATTTGCATTTAAGAGAATTTTAAGAAGTTTGTAACACTTATAATGACTTAAATTGTAGCATGAACACCATCATATTAAAGCTTTTTTCTTTTTCATTAAAAGATAAATCTAAAACATGGCTACAAAATATTAGGTCAGGATCCTTTCATGCTTGGGATGAAATCCAACAATAGTTTTTAAAGAATTTTTTCCCTTCTCATAGAACAAACTCTTTCAAATGACAAATCACCACTTTCACTTAAAAACCAGGAGAAACATTTTACAAGTGTTGGGATGGATATAAAGACTTACTTAATACCTATTCTCATCATGGTTTTGAAATATGAAAATTGGTCTCATAATTTTATGAAGGGTTAACACCTAAAGATAGGCAAATGGTAGAATTGATGTGCAATGAAACTTTTGAAACTAAAAACCCTAATAAAGCAATGGAGTACCTAGATCTGCTAGTTGAAAATGCTCAAAAGTAGAACACCACAGGTATTTGTGAGGTATCAGATAAAACTCAACCTCATACATCTAATGGAGAGAAGTACAGCTTTAGGGAAGATCATGACCTCTAAGCCAAATTTGCATCTTTAGCTAGAAAAGTTGAGACACTAGAATTAAAAAAAAGTGGTCAATTAAAATCTGTTCAAGAAATTGTGTGTCACATTTATGAAACTAATGAACACTCAACCAATAATTGTTCAACTTTGCCTTTTTTTAAGCAATGTCTCCATGAACAAGCCAATGCTTTAAATAGTTTCTAAAGACCAAGTCATAACCCGTACTCACAAAAATACAACCCTGGTTGGAGAAATCACTCAAATTTCAGTTGGAAAAGTAGTAACAATAATGCACAAACTTCACAGCCACCATTTCAAGCACAACATCATTTTTAAAATTCTCATGGATATGCACCTCCATATATTCCCCCTCCTAGAAGAAATCTTGAGAAAACATTACATGCATTCATTGAAAAGAAAGAGACAATCAACACTTAAAATGCTCAAACCATGGCTGATTTGAAAGATACTCTTACAAAGTTCACATCTGCTCTTAGTTTTTAGGAGAAACGTAAGTTTCCATCTCAACCCAGTAAAATCCTAAAGTGCAATACAATTTAAATACAAATAGTTCCAGAAGCCAACATGTGGATCAGGTCAAATCAGTCACTACTCTTCATAGTGGTAAGGTTATTACAAAACTCATTCTTGAACCTTGTCAGAAAGAAGATGAGTTAGTGATTAGTACTCAAAAGTGCATTTTTATCATGGTTTTATATCATCATTTTGCATTTGAAGTATCAATAACTCCTTAACTAAAGTACGTTTTATAATAATCTATCTAATAATATAGGATACCTTTAATTTGTGGTAAATGTCCATTTTAAATGCAGGCCTATCACATAAATGAAAGGATTGATTGATGACTTTAAGAACTTCAATTGCAAAGGCAAAGAGATGATCAAACTTAGAAAAGAGATGTCAGTGCAATCCAAACCGGAACACTGTTCGGTAATTAAGTCATATCTGGAGCTATAAATCTCAGATTTAGGTCCATTTTATATGGATGGAAAGGTAAGACATAGGCCTACAACTTTCCTATAGAGCCCAAGATCTTAAAAGGCCATGTTGAAGTCTAAATTGTAGCAACAACAAAGAAGCCCAAATCTGTCCTCTAGCCCAAGCACTGTTCAGTATTTTGGATATATCTGGAGTTGTAGAAGTCCAAATGAGCTGAATTGTTTTAAAACATTTTACTTTTATGAAGAGTTAACACCTAAAGATAGGCAAATGGTTGAAATGATGTGCAATGGAACTTTTGAAAACAAAGACCCTGATGAAGCAATGGAGTACTTAGACTTGTTAGCTGAAAATGCTCAAAATTGGGACACCGCAGGTACTTATAAGGCACCGAGTAAAACTCAACCTCATACATCTAGTGGAGGTATGTACAACCTTAGGAAAGATCATGACCTTCAAGCCAAGTTTGCATCTTTAGCTAGAAAAGTCGAGGCACTAGAATTGAAAAAGAGTGGTCAATTAAAATCTGTTGAAAACATTGCATGTCAAATATGTGAAACAAATGAACACTCAACTAATAACTGTCCAACCTTGCCTGCTTTTAAGGAATGTCTTGACACGACGAAAAGATTGATGTCTTCTCCCAAGTGCAGGAGTGTCGAAGTAATAAATAACCCGGCAAGACCGGGGTCGAACCACAGGGAGGTTA
>SRLM01000920.1:144063-186148 GCA_015708895.1 Populus ilicifolia
TACATTAGTCATCTTATTCAATTAATGCTAATACTTGTAAATTTCATCAAACATTCATGATTATAACTTATGTTAACAACAAATCAAGTTCCATTCATAGCTCACGTGTATGGTGAAAAGGTTACAACAAATTTCGTCAAACTTTCATTTCCTTTCCTTTCCTTAGTTAACTTTTATGTTCTTATTTTGTTTATCTATTTTTCTTTCTTTCATTATGTCTAGCTAAATTAATTATGTCAAGGTGAAAAGGTTACACTAATGGTGTAAGAATAAGTATGGTATAAACTTAATATGGACTTTAATGTTTAATACTAACTTGTTTTATATTTGTTATCTTGTTCACTCTTTAATACTTTGCTTGTTAAATGACTAATCTTGATTTATGTTGTATAACAATTGGTACAACAAATGCTTGGCACTTTCATAGCTCATAATGTATGGTATAACCAACACCTGAGTTATGAAAGGAACTTGATTTGTTGTTAACATAAGTTATAATCATGAATGCTTGACGAAATTTACAAGTATTAGCATTAATTGAATAAGATGACTAATGTAATCATGTTAACAATCTATAATCTGATTGGAACCTCCTTTATGTGTGGTTTCCAATTGAACAATAAGAGTTTATACTATACTTGTTTGAAATACCATTAGTGGAACCTCTAACCTTGACATTAGTTATTATTATTGTTTAATCTTTACTTTAATATTCTATCTCCAAGTTCTCATCATTATCATCATCTTCTTCTCTTTCTTTATTATTATTATTATTATTATTGTTGTTGTTGTTGTTGTTGTTGTTATTTATAATTTGTACAATAACCTCCCTGTGGTTCGACCCCGGTCTTGTCGGGTTATTTATTACTTCGACACTCCTACACTTGGGAGAAGACATCAATCTCTTTGTCGTGTCAACTACTCTTCGCAGTGGTAAGGTTATTGAAAAACCCTTTCTTGAACCTTATGAGAAAGATGATGAGTCAATCTTTGAGGGTAAAAAAGGGGTTGAATATGAAAATTACAAAGAAAAGACTGATTCTTTGCCAGCACTTCCATTTCCTCAGGCCATGACTAAAGAAAGGAAAGTCAATCACAACTCTGAAATTTTTGAAACTTTCAAACAGGTAAGAATCAATATACCTTTGCTGGAAGCTATTAAATAGATTCCTTCCTATGCTAAATTTTTGAAAGATCTATGCACTGTGAAGAGGAAACTGAATGTGAAAAAGAAAGCCTTTCTAGCTAATTATCAGGTGAGTCCTCTAACTCCTTCATTTCACACATGCTTGGAACAGGTAAAAGTACTTTTGCAAAGAAGCGTTGTGCAAAACGACTGAAAGTCTGTCATCAATGTGCTAGATGGACTTGTAATACATAATGTCGTTCTTTAGGAATGGTATCTATAAACCATGAAGATAAAATACAATTCATTAATGATGACCTGAGTAAGGAGTCTTTAGATAATCTTCTATTGACTCTTGAGACGCATCCTAGTGGAGATGTGCATCGTGTAATTCATGATTTATGGCCACTATTTTATAAAGAACATGATTGACTTAGTCTTGGGAATCTGACTAAAAAAGATCCTGTTTGGCAGTTTTTAAGAAAACTGGATGAGAAGCCTATCCCCGACCCATAGAGGGCGTTTAAGTCGTTCTTGGACATAAAACCAAGGGAAGATGTGAGCCACAATCACAACTACCTGTATATATACATGTTTTGTTTTTAAAGTAAATAAATAAATAAATAAAAAGAGAGAGAGTGTGTGTATGAAACTCCAGTTGGCCTACCTATAAGTGTTATGATTGCTTTTCTAATTTCTCATCTATAAAACCCTCTCTTCCTTCTTTCATTTATACTCAACCCATACATTCAACAAATATAGAAGTGTATAGAAATGGCAAGTTCCTCAAGTCATCATATAAGAAATATTTGTGTTTTTGGTGGATCTAGTCTTGGAAAAGAAAAGGAGTTTTTAGAATCAGCAAATCATCTTGGTCAGGTGCTAGCTGAGAGAAAGATTCATTTAGTATATGGGGGAGGCAGTCTTGGGTTAGTGGGACGTGTGTCAATAGCTGTATTTCTAGGAGGTAGTCAAGTTTTGGGGGTCGTCCCCGAAGCTTTAGCACAAGAGGACATCATTGGAAAGACAATTAGAGAGGAATTTCAGGTCTCTACAATGTCAGCTCGAATAAATGCAATGTTTAACCATGTTGATGCCTTCATTGCTTTACTAGATGGTCTACGACCATTAGAAGAGATCTTTCATATTTCCTCTTGGGTCCAACTGCACATTCACCATAAACCCATAGGTTTGTTACATGTTAATGGTTATTATGATAAATTATTGTCTTTTCTTGATCACGCTGTGGAACAGGAGTTTCTAACATCTTCTGCACAACAAATCATAATCTCTGCTGCTACTACTGAACAATTGATTGACCAACTACAATCTTTCATTCCTATAATTGATCCTTCCATAAGTCGTATAAATTGGTCAACTAAGGAAAGCCGATAAAAGCTTAGATTGAATTTGAGCCTCCATTTGTAAATCTTTGTGTCTTTTGGTTTTATTATTGTGTTTTATTATTTCTTATATTTTTTCTAATGTGTTTTAGGTTTGATAATGTTCGTTATTTCAGGTGATATCTTCTATACTCTATCTTTTTACCTTTAAACATTAAGGACAATGTCTTGTTTTAGTTGGGGGGAGAGGGTAGTAGCTAAAAAAAAAATTGTGTTTTCTATTTCATAAAGCATGTGCAAAATGGTTGTTATTAGGATGGCAGAGTAAAGAAGCTCTTTTGTTAAAGTGACTCTTGAGACGCATCTTAGTAACCATTCTTAACAAGGTCTATTATAATACTTCTTGAAATATTCAGATTTACAAACTCTTGCATTGTTATCACTTAAGTTTGCTCATATACTTATTTAACATGTATTCTTAAACCTTAATTTACACATACACACACTTTAACATATGATTATGGGTTGCATATTGGATTATTACATTATTTATGTTTTTTTGTTAAAGGTAACAACTAAGGGAAAGGGATTGTATATAATTAAAAAAAATGAAAAAAAAAGAAGAAAAAAAATGATAATAATAAAAATTTAGATAAGTTTAGTTTCGTAGCCTCCCTAACCTAAGCAATTAAGCCCGAAGGGGTGTTTTAACACCTAATACCCTAAAGTCAACTGACTTGGGAGCTATTGGCCCAACGCTTGTTATATGGGTTGAGGAGAAAAACTTAAGGAAATTGAACATTGCACTATCTACATATCAGTATCTGGGACCCGAGTTACTAAGCTCGTAGGAGTGTCTTAACACCTAATGTCCTAAGACCAACTGGTCTGAGAGTCATTAGCTGAAAGCTCGTTACATGGGTTAAAGATGCATGGTGTTTTAAATTATATGTATATTAAAAAAAAGACAAAAATAATAATCCCAACCCAAGGAAGTTAACCTTAAACATTATAACAAAAATTTTGTTTTCTTCCAAGAAAAGCCCCATAATTATGTGTTGATACATTGAGCACAAAAGAAAGGTTTATGAATATCTTGTTAAGAAGTATTGAGCAAGTATATAAATTTAACAAGAGTTTGTTTATCTAGATAGAGTAACGGAAGTTAAATGATGAATACCTTGCTTTGTGGAATTTGCAAATTGTTTTTCTATTTTAACGCTCTGATTACTAGGGACTAGTAATAAGTTAGTTGGGGGATGTGATTAGTACTCAAAAGTTCATTTTTATCATGGTTTTATATCATCATTTTGCATTTGAAGTATCAATAACTCCTTAACTAAAGTACATTTTATAATAATCTATCTAATAATATAAGATACCTTTAATTTATGGTAAATGTCCATTTTAAATGCAGGCCTATCACATAAATGAAAAGATTGATTGATGATTTTAAGAACTTCAATTGCAAAGGCAAAGAGATGATCAAACTTAGAAAAGAGATGTCGGTGCAATCCAAACCGGAACACTGTTTGGTAATTGAGTCATATCTGGAGCTATAAATCTTAGATTTAAGTCAATTTTATATGGATGGAAAGGTAAGACATAGGCCTATAACTTTCCTATGGAGCCCAAGATCTGAAAAGGCCATGTTGAAGTCTAAATTGTAGCAACAACAAAGAAGCCCAAATCTGTCCTCCAGCCCGAGCAGTGTTCAGTATTTTAGCCATATCTGGAGTTCTAGAAGTCCAAATGAGCTTAATTGTTTACATAAGATAGCTAAGACAATTGCCTACAACTTTCATGTGTTCAAGTGGCTCCAATTTTGACGTTATTAATGATGTTTTGGGCAGACAAGAGAAGATAAGGATTGTCACCAAGTCAAGAGTTGGCCACCCACTTATTAATTAGTCATCAAATCAATAGTTTTCAATTTTGGCCTATAAAAGGAGGCATTTGCTGTGCATTTAGGCATCTTGGTGTCCAGATCAAGATCATGCTCTTCCTTTCTCTTTTTGTATTTTTTTGTAATGTTTATGCTTTGTTTCCATTAATATTATGTTTATGCCTTTCATTTCCTTTCCTTTACTTAGTTAACTTTTATGTTCTTATTTTGTTTATCTATTTTTCTTTCTTTCATTATGTCTAGCTAAGTTAATTATGTCAAGGTGAAAAGGTTACACTAATGGTGTAAGAATAAGTATAATGTAAACTTAATATGGACTTTAGCATTAATTGAATAAGATGACTAATGTAATCATGTTAACAATTTATAATCTAATTGGAACCTCCTTTATGTGTGGTTTCCAATTGAATAATAAGAGTTTATATTATACTTGTTTGACATACCATTAGTGGAATCTCTAACCTTGACATTTGTTATTATTATTGTTTAATCCTTACTTTAATATTTCATCTCAAAGTTCTCATCTTCTTCTTCTTCTTTATTATTATTATTATTATTATTATTATTATTAGTAGTAGTAGTAGTAGTAGTAGTAGTAGTAGTAGTAGTATTTTTACTACTAGTATTATTAGTACTATTATTATCATTATTATTATCATTGTTGTTATTACTATTATTGTTGTTATTGTTGTTATTATTATTGTTGTTGTTGTATTATTTTTATTTATAATTTATACAATAACCTCCCTGTGGTTCGATCCCGGTCTTGTCGAGTTATTTATTACTTCGATACTCTTGCACTTAGGAGAAGACATCAATCTTTTCATCGTGTCAGTTAGTCTCCAAGGGTAAGGAAAGGGTTGAACTTGAATATTGCAAGGAAGAGACTGATTCCCCACCAATACTTCTATTTTCCCATGCCATCACCAAACAAAAGAAAGTCAATAACTATTCTGAAATCTTTGAAACTTTCAAACAAGTAAGGATCAATATACCTGTGTTAGATGCTATTAAACAGGTACCGTCTAATGCTAAATTTTTAGAAGATCTGTACACTGTAAAGAGAAAATTGAATGTGAAAAAGAAAGTCTTCTTAGTCGAACAAGAAAGTGTTATTCTTTAGAATAATAATACTTTGAACTATAAAGACCTTGGTTGTCCTACAATTTCTTGCTTTATTAGAGAATATAAAATTGATAGAGCTTTACTTGATTTTGGAGCTAGTGTGAATTTACCTTCATAATCGGTTTTTCAAAGTCTTAATGTAGCTAAGTTAAAACCTACTTCTGTAACTCTTTTACTTGCTGATAGTTTTGTAAAAATACCTAGAGGAATAGTTGAAGATGTCTTAGTACAAGTTGATAAATTCATCTTTCCTATGGATTTTATTATCTTGGATACACAACCTGTTGAAGCATGCAATTCAATTCCTGTTATTTTAAGGCGTCCATTTCTTATAACTTCTAATGCATTGATTAATTGTAGGAATGAAGTGATGAAGTTATCTTTTGGAAACATGACATTAGAGATGAATGTTTTTAACATTTGCAAGCAACCTGGAGATGATAATGATTTACAAGAAGTAGAATTTATTAAAAAAATAATTTATAATCAATTTGAAAATTCTTCCAGTAAAACTGAGTTTAATGAATCTGAAGATTTGCAAGGTTTATTTTCAGGAAGAATCAAAGGCAAATAATTGGGGACCAAAAATTAAGGAATTGCCACCATGATCAATTAAGTCCATACCTTCAAGTGTTCAACTACCAAAACTCGATTTGAAGCCATAACCATGTAATCTTAAATACTCATTTTTGGAAGAAAATGAAACTTATCCAGTAATAATGTTTTCCAAACTTAATGTTCATCAAGAAGATAAGTTATTACAAACTTTAAAAATGTACAAAAATGCATTAGGATGATCCATAACTGATATAAAAGGAATTAGTCCTTTAATTTATACATATAAGATTTATTTAGAGGAAAATGCTAAACCCTCTAGGGAAATGGAATGAAGGCTTAATCCTAATATGAAAGAAGTAATGAGGAATGAAGTCATTAAACTTTTTGATGATAGAATCATTTATCCTATTTCTGATAACAAATGGGTAAGTCCTACCCAAGTTGTACTGAAAAAATCTAGAGTTACTGTGATAACAAATGAGAAAAATGAGTTAATTCCAACAAGAATTATTATTGGTTGGCGCATGGCATTAACTATAGAAAACTTAATTTAATGACTAGAAAAGATTATTTTCCTTTACCTTTCATAGATTAAATTCTAGAAAGAGTTGCAGGTCATGAATTTTATTGTTTTCTAGATGGTTATTCGGTTACAACCAAATTGAAATTGCATTTGAAGATCAAGAGAAAATTACTTTCACATGTCTATTTGGTATGTTTACATTCCGAAGGATGCCTTTTAGATTATGTAATGCACCAGCCATGTTTCAAAGATGCATGCTTAGCATATTCAATGATATAGTTGAACGTTTTCTTGAGATTTTTATTGATGATTTTTCTATTTTTGATGATTCATTTGATAATTATTTAACTAATTTGAAAAAGGTTTTGAATAGGTGTGAAGAAAAGAATCTTGTGCTAAATTGAATAAAAATGTCATTTTATGGTAACAAACGACATTGTACTTGGTCACATTGTTTCAACAATAGGAATTGAGGTTGACAAATCTAAAATTGAGTTAATTGTCAACTTGCCAACACCAAAATCTGTTAATAATATTAGATCATTCTTAGGACATGCTAGTTTTTATAGAAGGTTTATCAAAGATTTTAGTGTAATATATAAGTCATTATGTAACCTTCTAACAAAGGACAATTTTTTGAATGGACTGAACATTATGAAGAAGCCTTCGTTAAACTTACAAACTTGCTTACATCTACTCCTGTCATTCAACCTCCTAATTGGTCATTACCTTTCAAAATAATGTGTGATGCTAGTGATTATGCTGTAGGTACTGTTTTAGGACAAAGAAAAGATAAGAAACCCTATATGATTTAGTATGCAAGTAAAACTTTAAATAGTGCTCAAATAAATTATACTACCACTGAAAAGGAATTACTTACAGTAGTATTTGCATGTGAAAAATTCAGATTTTATCTTGTTAGCTACCTGTTATTGTTTTTAGTGATCATGTAGCGTTGAAATATCTTCTTTCTAAGAAGGATTCTAAATCTAGATTGGTGTGGTAGATTTTGTTATTTCAAGAATTCAATATCACAATTAAGGATAAGAAAGGCACCAAAAATATTCTCGTGGATCATTTGTCAAGATTGACAACTGATTCGAAATCTAACATTACACCAATTGATGATTACTTTCCTGATGAATCTTTACTTTCTATTTCTATAATGCCTTGGTTTGTTAATATTGTTAATTTTCTTGTTTCAGGACATTTGTCAGCTCATTGGAATACCCAAGATAAAAGAAAGTTCTTGAACGAAGTGAAGGAACTTTTATTGGGATGACCCTTATTTATTCAAATATTGTCCCGATCAAATATTTTGCAGATGCATTTCCGACAATGAGGTAAGTAATGTCATTAAATTTTGTCATTCTAAGACATGTGAGGGTTATTTAAAAAAAAATAGTTGTAAAAATCTTACGATGTGGATTTTATTGGGTCACCATGTTCAAGGACATGTATGCATTTTGCAAAACTTGTGAAAATTATCAAAAGTTAGGTTCTCTTTCAAAACATCACATGATGCCTTTAAATACTATTCTTGTCATTGAAATCTTTGACTGTTGGGGTATAGATTTTATGGGTCTATTTCCTCCATCATTTGGTTTTGTTTACATATTAGTCATAGTAGACTATGTTTTAAAATGAATAGAAGCAATTCCAAGTCATAACAATGATCATAAAATAGTCATCAAGTTTTTGAAATAAAATATTTTGAGTCAATTTGGAATCCCTTGGGCCATGATAAGTGATGGTGAAACACATTTCTATAACAAGCTATTTGAGTCTTTAATGAAGAAATATGGAATCACACACAAAGTTGCGAACCCTTATGACTTCCAAACAAATGGACAAGTAGAACTTGCTAATAGAAAGATGATTGTTACTTAAAAGTGTATTTTTATCAAGGTTTTATAACATCATTTTGCATTTGAAGTATCAATAACTCCTTAACTAAAACATGTTTTATAATAATATATATAATAATATAAGATACCTTTAATTTGTGGTAAATGTTCATTTTAAATGCAGGCCTATCACATAAATGAAAGGATTGATTGATGAATTTAAGAACTAAAATTGAAAGGATAAAGAGATGACCAAACTTAGAAAAGAGATGTCGGTGCAATCCAAACTGGAACACTGTTTGGTAATTGGGTCATATCTGGAGCTACAGATCTCAGATTTAGGTCTGCTTTATATGGATGAAAAGGTAAGACTCATATGAAGCCCAAGATTTGAAAAGGCTATTTGCAAGTTTAAATTGTTGCAATAACAAAGAAGCCCGAATTTATCCTCTAGCCCCAGCACTGTTCAGTATTTTGGCCATATCTGGAGTTCTAGAAGTCAAAATGAGCTAAATTGTTTACACAAGAAAGCTGAGATAATTGCCTACAACTTTCATGTTTTTAAGTGACTGCAATTTGGACATTATCAATGGTGTTTTGGCCAGACAAGAGAAGATAAGGATTGTCACCAAGTTAAGAATTGGTTACTCACTCATCAATTAGTCATCAAATCAATAGTTTTCAATTTTGGCCTATAAAAGGAGGCATTTGCCATGCATTTAGGCATCTTGGTTTCCAGATCAAGATCATACTCTTGTTTTCTTTCTTTGTATTTTTTGTATTGCATATGCTTTACTTTCATTAATATCAAGTTTATACCTTTCATTTCCTTTTCTTTGCTTTGTTAACTCTTATCTTATTTATGTTTTTATTTTATTTATTTATTTTTCTTTCTTTCATTATGTCTAGCTAAGTTTATTATGTCAAGGTGAAAAGGTTACACTAATGGTGTAAGACTAAGTATAGTATAAACTTAATATGGACTTTAATATTTAATACTAATATGTTTATTGTTACTACTATTACTATTACTACTACTACTACTACTACTACTACTACTAGTATTATTATTATTATTATTACTATTATTATTATTATTGTTGTTGTTGTTGTTGTTGTTGTTGTTGTTGCTGCTGCTGCTATTGTTGTTGTTTATAATTGTTGTTTATAATTTGTACAATTAACTTTCGTGTGGTTCGACCTCGATCTTACCGGGTTATTTATTACTTTGACACTCTTGCACTTAGAAGAAGACATCAATCTTTTAATCGTGTTAAAAGATCAAACAAATCTTGGAAAAAAGAGTGAACCCTAATCAAAAGGACTGGTCTTTAAGACTTACTGATGCATTTTAGGCTTATCGAATGGCTTTTAAAACATCATTAGGTATGTCACCTTGTAGGTTGGTTTATGGAAAACCTTATCATTTGCCTATAGAACTTGAACACAAAGCGTATTGGGCTATTAAAGCTTTCAATTCAAACTTGAATGATGTTAGCCAGCTGTGTAAGTTACAAATAAATGAGCTTGAGGAAATAAGAAATGATGCATATGAGAATTTAAAAATTCATAAATCAAGAATCAAAGACTTTCATGATAAAAACAAATCTTGGGAAAAACATTTGATGTTGGTAAAAAAGTTTTGCTTTATAATTCTCAACTCCATTTATTTCTTGGAAAGGTAAGATCAAGATGGAGCGGTCCATTTATTGTGAAACATGTATATCCTTATGGAGTCTTTGATATTGAGAATTCAAAAAATGACAATGTTTTTAAGGTAAACAGACATCATCTTAAAGTTTACTTTGATAATTTTCTTAATGAAAATGAATCCATTGGTTTTGAATGATCCTGCATATAAAGGTTGATTATTTTGTTTTTCTCACATTGTTTTTGTGTTTCTTTTTAGTGTGACTCTTGTTTTGCTAGTCTTTCTCCAACCCCGATCAAATGGCAGATAACGATACTCTGTAACTCTTAAGTTGGTTCTTTCAGTTTCCTATGATAATTGATATCTATTTATATATTTGTTCAATTCCTTGTTCCTTCTCTTTTCTTTGCATCTCTTCTTCATTTCTTTTTTAAAAAATGGACACCACTCTTGAAAAATTAAAAAAGTATTTTCCCGCTCTGCCTTAGAATGCGATTAAAAAAGTTTACCATGCTAGGTGTGAAAGATTGAGGTTGTTAATGAACCATGGAATTCTTAAAGATATTCGCTGGATAATTAAAGCAAAGATCTGATTTTCAAGTGAGTCTTCCAACACTTTTATTTCATACATGTTTGGGACAAGTAAAAGCACTTTTACAATGAAATGTCATGCAAAACGATTGAAAGTCTGTCATCGATGTGCTAGATGGACTTGTAATGCAAAATGTTATTCTTTAGGAATGGTATCTATAAACCGTGAAGATAAAATACAATTTATTAAGGATGACCTAAGTAAGGAGTCTTTAGCTAATTTTCTATTAACTCTTGAAACGTATTCTAGTAGAGATGTGCATCATGCAATTCATGATTTATGACCTCATTTTCATAAAGAACATAATCGATTTAGTCTTGCGAATCTGACTAAAAAAGACCCTGTTTGGCAGTTTTTAAGAAAACTAGATGGGAAGCTTATCCCCAACCCATAGAAAGCGTTTAAGCTGTTATTGGATGTAAAACCAAGGGAAGATATTAGCCACAATTACAATTATTTATATATACATATTGTTTAAAAAAATAATTAATAAAAATAAAATATTACTACTAATAATAATAAAGAGAGAGAAAGAGAGAGTGAATGAGATTACAGCTAGCCTACATATAGGTGGTATGATTGTATTTTTAATTTCTCATCTATAAAATCTTTTCTTCCTTCCCATCATTTCTACTCAACTCATTCATTCAACAGATAAGAAGTGTGTAGAAATGGCAAGTTTTTTGTTCCTAAAATAAAAAATATTTGTATTTTTATGGATCTAGTCCTGGGAAAGAAAAAGAGGTTTTAGAATTAGTAAATCATCTTGGTCGAGTACTAGCTAAGAGAAAGATTCATTTAGTGTATGGGAGAGGCAGCCTTGGGTTAATGGGGGTTGTTTCAATAACTGCATTTGTAGGAGGCAGTCAAGTTTTGAGGGTCGTCATTAAAACTTTAGTTGAATGAGACATCATTAGAAAAACAATTGGAGAGGAATTATAGGTCTTCACAATGTCTGATCGAATGAATATAATTTTTAACAATGTTGATGCCTTTATTGCCTTACCAAGTGGTCTGGGTACATTGGAAAAGATCTTTCATATTTCCTCTTAGGCCCAACTACACATTCACCATAAACCTATAGGTTTGTTAAAATGGTTTTTATGATAATTTGTTGTCTTTTCTTGATCAAACTGTTGAACAGGAATTTCTAACATCTTCGGCACAACAAATCATAATCTTTGCTACTAGTGCTGAACAGTTGATTGACCACCTACAATTTTTCACCCTTGTAATTGATCCCTCTATGAGTCAACTCAATTGGTCAATCATGAAATGTTGTAAAAAGCTTAAATTGGATTTGAGACTTAGTTTGTGAAAAATTATGTCTTTTGGTTTTATTAATAACATAATATTTGTATTTTATTGTTTCTTATATTTGTTTTAGTGTGTTTCAGGTTTGTTAGTAGTCACTATCCTAGGTGATATCTTCTACACTCTATCTTTTTGCCTTAAAACACTAAGAACAATGTCTTATTTTGGTTGGGGGAGGGTAGTAATTGATATTAAAAAAAAATTATTAACTAACTGTATTTTTTATTATTTAAACCATTTGTAAAACTATTGTTACTAGGATAACAAAGTAAATGAGGAACTTTAGTGACTCTTGAGATGTATCTTAGTAAATATTCTTAACAAGGTCAATCATAATATTCTTGAAATATTCAAGTTTACAAACTCTTGCATTATTATCACTTGATTTTGTTTATATGCTCATTTAACAAGTATTTCTAAACCTTCATTCTTTCACACACACTCAAATATATGATTGTAGGTTGCACATTGGATTATTACGTTATTTGTGTTCTTTTGTTAAAGGTAACAAGTAAGGAAAACGGATAGTATATAATATGCAAAAAAAAACCAAAAAACGTAATAACAATAATAATAAAAAAAAGAGTAGATAAGTTTGGTTTCGTAGCCTCTTTGACTTAATCAATTAAGGCCAAATGGGTGTTTTAACACCTAATACCCTAAAGTCAACTGACTTGGGAGTTATTGGCCTAGTGCTTGTTAACATGACTGAAAGATTGATATCTTCTCCCAAATATAAGAGTGTTGAAGTAATAAATAACCCAGCAAGACCGGGGTTGAACCATAAAAAGGTTAACTGTATAAATTATAGATGACAACAACAACAACAATAACAACAACAATAGAAATAATAATACTAATAATATTAGTACTAATAGTAGTAGTAGTAATAATAATAACAACAATAATAAAGAAAAAGAAAAGGAAAAGGAAGAAAAAAAGTTAATGAGAACTTTGAGATGGAAAATTAACATAAGAATTAAATAATAATAACAAACAATGTCAAGGTTAAAGGATCCACTAATGGTATGTCAAATAAGTATAATATAAACTCTTATTATTCAATTAGAAACCACACACAAAAGAGGTTCCAATCAGATTATAGATTGTTAACATGATTACATTAGTCATCTTATTCAATTAATGCTAATACTTGTAAATTTCATCGAGCATTCATGATTATAACTTATGTTAACAAGAAATCAAGTTCCTTTCATAGCTCAGGTGTCGATTATACCATACAATATGGGCTATAAAAGTGTCAAGTATTTGTTGTGTCAAGTATTTGTTGTACCAAGTATTATACAATATAAATCAAGATTAGTCACTTAACAAGCAAAGTATTAAAGAGTGAACAAGATAACAAATATAAAACATGTTAGTATCAAACATTAAAGTCCATATTAAGTTTATACTATACTTATTCTTACACCATTAGTGTAACCTTTTCACCTTGACATAATAAACTTAGCTAGACATAATAAAAGAAAGAAAAATAGATAAACAAAATAAGAACATAAATAAGATAAAAGTTAACTAAGTAAAGGAAAGAAAATGAAATGCATAAACTTGATATTAATGAAAACAAAGCATAAACATTACAAAAAATACAAAAAGAGAAAGCAAGAGTATAATCTTGATCTGGACACCAAGATGCCTAAATGTATGGCAAATGCCTCCTTTTATAGGTCAAAATTAAGAACTATTAATTTGATGACTAATTGATGAGTAGGTGGCCAACTCTTGACTTAGTGACAATCCTTATCTTCTGTTATCTGCCCAAAACATCATTGAAAACGTGAAAATTAGAACCACTCAAAACATGAAAATTGTAGGAAATTGTTTTAGCTTTCTTGTGTAAAAAATTTAGATCATTTTGACTTATAGAACTCGAAATATAGCTAAAATACTGAACTTGAAAAATGGCTGGAGGACAAATTCAGACTTCTTTGTTGTTGCTCCAATTTTAACTCGAAAATGATCTTTTTAGATCTTGGGCTCCATATGAAAGTTGTAGGCCTATATCTTACCTTTCCATCCATATAAAGTGGACCTAAATCTAAGATCTACAGCTCTAGATATGATCCAATTACTAAACAGTGTTCCAGTTTGGCCATCTCTCTATCCTTTCAATTTCAGTTCTTAAATTCATCAATCAATCCTTTTATTTATATGATAGGCCTATATTTAAAATGATCATTTACCATAAATTAAAGGTATCTTATATTATTAGATATATTATTATAAAACATGTTTTAGTTAAGGAATTATTGATACTTCAAGTGTAAAATGATGATATAAAACCTTCATAAAAATATACTTTTAAGTATCATACCCCCCAACTAGCTTATTACTAGTCCCTAGTAATTAAAGCATTAAAATAGAAAAATACTTTGCAAATTCCACAAAGCAAGGTAGTCATCATTTAACTTTCATTAATCTATCCAGATAAACAAACTCTCATTAAATTTATATACTTGCTCAATACCTCTTAACAAGATATTCATAAACCTTTCTTTTGTACTCAATGTATCAACTTATAATTATAGGACTGTTCTTGGAAGAAAACAAAATTTTTGTTATAATGTTTAAGGTTAACTTCCTTAGGTTGGGATTATTATTTTTGTCTTTTTTTTTAATATACATATAATTTAAAACACCATGCATCTTTAACCTATGTAACGAGCTTTCAGATAATGACTCTCAGACCAGTTGGTCTTAGGACATTAGGTGTTAAGACACCCCTACGAGCTTAGTAACTCGGGTCCCAGATACTGATATGTAGATAGTGCAATGTTCGATTTCCTTAAGTTTTTCTCCTCAACCTATATAACAAGCGTTGGGCCAATAGCTCCCAAGTCAATTGACTTTAGGGTATTAGGTGTTAAAACACCCATTCGGGCTTAATTGCTTAGGTTAGGGAGGCTGTGAAACCAAACTTATCTATATTTTTATTATTATCATTATTTTCTTTTTTTTTAATCTTTTTTTTATGTTTTTCTTTTTTTAATTATATACTATCCTTTTTCCCTTAGTTGTTACCTTTAACAAAAGAACATAAATAATATTATAATCCAATATGCAACCCACAATTATATGTTAAAGTGTGTGTGTGTAAATTAAGGTTTAAGAATACATGTTAAATAAGTATATGAGTAGAATTAAGTGATAACAATTCAAGAGTTTGTAAATTTAAATATTTCAAGAAGCATTATGAATAGTTACTAAGAAGTGTCTCAAGAGTTATAAAAAGTTCTCCTTACTCTGTTATCATAATAACATCAATTTTGCATATGCTTTATGAAATAAAAAAACATTATTAGTTTGTTTTTTAACTATTACCCTCTCCCCCCAACTAAAATGAGACATTGTCCTCAATGTTTAAAGGTAGAAAGATAGAGTATAGAAGATATCACCTGAAATAACGAACATTAACAAATGTGAAACACACTAAAATAAATATAAAAAACAATAAAACACAATAATAAAACCAAAAGACATAAAGATTCATAAATGAAGGCTTAAATCCAATCTAAGCTT
The DNA here is from genome assembly GCA_015708895.1 of Populus ilicifolia. Classification (NCBI taxonomy): domain Eukaryota; kingdom Viridiplantae; phylum Streptophyta; class Magnoliopsida; order Malpighiales; family Salicaceae; genus Populus; species Populus ilicifolia. The sequence goes on from SRLM01000920.1 coordinate 159,589, forward strand.
TTTACGGGTTTTCTTAGTTGACCAATTTATGTGACTCATGGAAGGATCAATTACAAGAATGAAATATTGTAGTTGGTCAATCAATTGCTGAGTAGTAGCCGTAGAGATTATGTTTTGTCATGCAGAAGATGCTAGAAATTCCTATTCCATAGCATGATCAAGAAAAGACAACAACTTATCATAATAACCATTAACATTTAACAAACCTATGGGTTTATAGTGATACGCAGTTGGGCCCAAGAGGAAATATGAAATATCTCTTCCAATATGCCTAGACTACCTAGTAAAGTAATGAAGGCATCAGCATAATTAAATATTGCATTCATTCAAGCCGATATTGTGGAGACCTGAAGTTCCTCTCCAATTGTTTTTCCAATGATGTCCCCTTGTGCTAAAGCTTCGGGGACGATCCCCAAAACTTGACTACCTCCTAAAAATACAGCTATTAACACACCTCCTATTAACCCAAGATTGCCTCCCCCGTACACTAAATGAATCTTTCTATAAGCTAGCACTTGACCAATATGATTTGCTGTTTCTAAAAACTCATTTTCTTTTCTAGGACTAAATCCACCAAAAACACAAATATTTCTTATATGATGACCTGAAAACTTGCCATTTTTACACACTTCTGTATTTGTTGAATGTGTGGGTTGAGTAGAAATGAAAGGAAGGAAGAAAGGATTTTATAGATGAAAAATTAAAAAGGCAATCATACAACTTATATGTAGGCTAGTTAAAGTCTCACACACTCTCACTTTCTCTCTCTCTCTCTCTATTTATTTACTTTAAAAAAAACATGTGTATGTATAGGTAGTTGTGATCGTGGCTCACATCTTCCCTTAGTTTTTCTTCTAAGAATGACTTAAACGCTTTCTATGGGTCGGGGATAGGCTTCCCATCCAATTTTTTTATAAACTAGCAAACAAGGTCTTTTTAGTCAAATTCTCAAGACTAAGTCAATCATGTTCTTTATGAAATAGTTGTCATAAATCATGATTTGCACGATACACATCTCCACTAGGATGCATCTCAAGAGTCAATAGAAGATTATCTAAAGACTCTTTAGTCAGGCTATCATTAATGAACTATATTTTATCATCACGGTTTATAGATAGCATTTCTAAAGAATGATATTATGTAGTACAAGTCCATCTAGCACATCAATGATAGACTTTCAGTCGTTTTACACGACGTTTCTTTGCAAAAGTGCTTTTACCTGTTCCAGGCATGTGTAAAATGAAGGAGTTAGAGGACTCACCTGATAATCAGACCTTTGCTTCAATCAACCAGTGAATATCTTCAGGAATTTCATGATTCATTAACAATCTCAATCTTGCACATCTAGCACGATATATTTTTGTAATTGCATTCTGAGGCAGAGTGGGAAAATACTTTTTTAATTTTTCAAGATTAGTGTCCATTATCAAATGAGAATTGGAAGATAGATTCAAAGAATTGCACAAATATATACACAAATATCAGTTATTATGGGAAACTAAGAGAACTAATTTAAGTCATGGAGTACTGTTGTCCGCCATTTGACTTGGGTGAGAGAAACTAGCAAAAATCACTTAAAAAGAAACACAAAGAAAAAAAATCAATCTTTATATACAGAATCACCCAATTCAATAGAATCATATTCAACTAAAAAATTGTCAAAGTAAACTTTCAGTCGATGTCCATTTACCTTGAAAACATTACCATTCTTTGGATTCTCGATGTCATAGGCCCCATATGGATACACATGTTTCACAATAAAAGGACCGCTCCATCTTGATCTTAATTTTCCAGGAAATAAATGCAGTTGAGAATTATAAAGCAAGACTTTTTTATCAACATTGAATGTTTTTCTTAGTATTTTCTTATCATGAAACTCTTTAATTCTTACTTTATGAATTCTTGAATTTTTATATGCATCATTTCTTATTTCCTCAAGCTCATTTATTTGTAATTTTCATAGTTAACTAGCATCATCCATATTTGAATTGAAAGCTTTAATAGCAGGCAAGTGACAGGGTTTTCCATAGACTAGTCTATAAGGTGACATATCTAATAATGTTTTATAAGCAGTTCGATAAGCCCAAAGTGCAACATTAAATCTTAAAGACCAGTCTTTCCTATTAAGGTTCACTGTTTTCTTCAAAATATGTTTGATCTCCCTATTAGCAAGCTCTACTTGTCCACTTGTTTGAGGGTGATAAGGGGTGGCAACTTTGTGTGTGATTCCATATTTCTTCATTAAAGACTCAAATGGCTTGTTGCATAAATGTGTTCCACCATCACTTATTATGGCTTGTGTGCTCATGTGATGTTTTGAAATAGATCCCAACTTTTGACAATTTTCACAAGACTTGCAGAATGCATATGAGTCTTTGAACATGGTGGGCCAATAAAATCCACATTGTAAGATTTTTACAGTTGTCTTTCTTGACGAGAAATGGCCCCCGCATGCCTTATAATGACAAAATTTAATGACACTACTTACCTCATTGTTAGGAATGCATCTTCAAAATATTTGATCAGGACAATATTTGAATAAATAAGGGTCATCCCAATAAAAGTTCTTCACTTCGTTCAAGAACTTTCTTTTATCTTGGGTACTCCAATGAGCTGGCAATTATCCTAAAATAAGAAAATTGAAAATATTAGCAAACCAAGGCATTGTAGAGATAGAAAGAAAAGACTCATCAGGAAAGTAATCATCGATTGGTGTGATGTCACTTTTCGAATCTGTTGTCAATCTTGACAAGTGATTTGCAACAACATTTTCACTACCTTTTTTATCTTTAATTTTCATATCAAATTCTTGAAGTAACAAAATCCATTGCACCAATCTAACCTTAAAATCTTTCTTAGAAAGAAGATATTTTAATGCTGCATGATCATTAGAAACAACAACGGGTGAGCTAACAATATAAGACCTGAATTTTTCACACGCAAATACTACTGCAAGTAATTCTTTTTTTAGTGGTGGTATAATTCATTTGAGCACTATTTAAAGTTTTACTTGCATAGTAAATCATATAAGGTTTTTTATATTTTCTTTGTTCCAAAACAGCACCTACGACATAATCACTAGCATCACATATTATTTCAAAAGGTAATGACCAATCAGGAGATTGAATGACAAGAGCACAAGAAAGCAGGTTTTTAAGTTTAACAAAAGCTTTTTCATAATATTCAATCCATTCAAAAATATTATCCTTTGTTAGAAGGTTACTTAAGGGCTTAGATATTATGCTAAAATCTTTGATGAACCTTTTATAAAAACCAGCATGTCCTAGAAATGATCTAACATCTTTAATAGATTTTGGTGTTGACAAGTTTGCAATTAACTCGATTTTAGATTTGCCAACCTCAATTCCTTTTGATGAAATAATGTGACCAAGTACAATGTCATTTGTTACCATAAAGTGACATTTTTTCCAATTCAGCATAAGATTCTTCTCTTCACACCTGGTCAAAACCATTTCTAAGTTAGTCAAACAATCATCAAATGAATAACCAAAAACAGAAAAATCATTCATGAAAATCTCAAGAAAATATTCAACTATATCACTAAATATAGTAAGCATACATCTTTAAAAGATGGTTAGAACATTACATAATCCAAAAGGCATCCTTTGATATGTAAAAATACCAAATGGACATGTGAAAATAGTCTTCTCTTGATCTTCCAATGCAATTTTAATTTGGTTGTAACCTGAATAGTCATCTAGGAAACAATAAAATTCATGACCTGCAACTCTTTCTAGGATATGATCCATGAAAGGTAAAGGAAAATGATCTTTTGTAGTCATTAAATTAAGTTTCCTATAATCAATGCAAATGCACCAACCAATAACAGTTGTAATGGGAATTAACTTATTGTTCTCATTTGTTATCATAATGACTCTAAATTTCTTGGGTGCAACTTGGGTAGGACTTACCCATTTGCTGTTAGAAATAGGATAAATGATTTTATTATTTAAAAGCTTAATGACTTTATTTTTCCATACTTCTTTCATATTAAGATTTAACCTTCATTGCATTTCTCTAGAGGGTTTAGCATTTTCCTCCAAATAAATTATATGTGTACAAATTAAAGGACTAATTCCTTTTATGTCAGCTATGGTTCATCATTATGCATTTTTGTGCATTTTCAGAGTTTGTAATAACTTACCTTCTTGATGTGCATTAAGTTTGGAAGAGATTATTACCGAAAAAGTTTCATTTTCTCCCAAAAATGAGTATTTGAGATTGGATGGCAACGACTTCAAATCATGTTTGGGTGGTTGAACACTTGAAGGTATAGATTTAATTGATCGTGGTGGCAATTCCTCAATTTATAGCCTCCAATTACTTGTCTTTGATTCTTCCTGAAAATAAATCATTTGCAAATCATCAGATTCATCAATCTCAATTTCACTGGAAGTGGTTTGAAATTGATCATAAATTAATTTTTCAATAAAGTCCATTTCTTGTAAATCATTATCATCTCTAGGTTGCTTGCAAATGTTGAAAATATTCATCTCCAATGCCATGTTTCCAAATGATAGCTTTATCAGGCCATTCCTACAATTAATCAATGCGTTAGCAGTTGCAAGAAATGGACGTCCTAAAATAATAGGAAATGAATTACATACTTCAACAGGTTGTGTGTCCAAGACAATAAAATCCACAAGATAAATGAATTTATCAACTTGTACTAACACATCTTCAATTATTCCTCTAGGCATTTTTATAGATCTATCGGCAAGTAAAAGAGTTATAGAAATTGGTTTTAACTCACCTAGATTGAGACACTGAAAAACTGAATATGGAAGTAAATTCACACTAGCACTGAGATCAAATAAGGCTCTTTTAATTTTATGCTCTCTAATAAAGCAAGAAATTATAGGACAATTAGGGTCTTTATATTTCAAAGCATTATTGTTCTAAAGAATAGCACTTACTTGTTCGGCTAAAAAGGCTTTCTTTTTCACATTCAATTTCCTCTTCATAGTGCATAGATCTTTCAAAAATTTAGTATAGGAAGGAACTTGTTTAATAGCATCCAGCAAAGGTATATTGATTCTTACTTGTTTGAAAGTTTTAAAAATTTCAGAGTTGTGATTGACTTTCCTTTGTTTGGTCATGGCTTGAGGAAATGAAAGTGTTAGTGGAGAATCAGTCTTTTCTTTGCAATTTTCAAATTCAACCCCTTCCTTACCTTTAAAGATTGACTCATCATCTTTCTCATAAGGTTCAAGAGAGGGTTTTTCAATAATCTTACCACTATGAAGAGTAGTGACTGATTTGACTTGATCCATGTGTTGGCTTCTGGAACTACTTGCATTTGCATTGTATTGCCCCTTGGGATTTTATTGTGTTTGAGATGGAAACTTACCTTTCTCTTGGAAACTAAGAGCAGATGTCAATTTTACAAGAGTATCTCTAAAATCTGTCATGTTTGGAGCAAGTTGAGTATTGATTGTCTGTTGCTTTTCAATGAATGCATGCAATGTTTCCTTAAGATTTCTTCTAGGAGGTGGAGCATGAGGTGTATATTCATGAGAATTTTGAAAATTATGGTGTGTTTGAAATGGTGGTTGTGAAGTTTGTACATTGTTGTTCTCGCTCTTCCAACTGAAATTTGAGTGATTTCTCCAACCAGGGTTGTATGTTTGTAAGTATGAGCTGTGGTTGGCCCTTTGGAAACTGTTTAAAGCATAGGCTTGTTCATGAAGACATTCCTGGAAAAAAGGCAAGGTTGGATAGTTATTGGTTGAGTATTCATTTATTTTACATATTTGACACGCAATGTTTTCAACAGATTTTAATTGGCCACTCTTTTTCAATTCCAGTGCCTCGACTTTTCTAGCTAAAAATGTAAACTTAGCTTAAAGGTCATGATCTTCCCTAAGGTTGTACATACCTCCACTAGATGTATGAGGTTGAGTTTTACTCGGTGCCTCATAAGTACCAACGGTGTCCTAATTTATAGCATTTTCAGCTGACAAGTCTAAGCACTTCATTGCTTCATCAGGTCTTTATCTTTAAAAGTTTCATTGCGTATCAATTCAACTATTTACTTATCATTAGGTGTTAACCCTTCATAAAAATGTGGAACCAATCTCCATGTTTCAAAATCATGATGAGACCAAGTACTAAGCAAGTCTCGATACCTATCCCAACATTGGTAAAATGTCTCTCCTGATTTTTGAGTGAAAGTGATGATTTGTCTTTTGAAAGAGTTTGTTCTATAAGATGGAAAAAACATCTTTAAAAATTGTTATTACATTTCATCCCAAGTATGAATGGATCCAGGTCTCAAATTTTATAGCCATGTTTTAGCTTTATCTTTTAATAAAAAAGGAAAAAGCTTTAATTTGATGTTGTTTATGCTATAATTTAAATTATTATATATGTTGCAGACCTCTTCAAATTCCCTTAAATGCAAGTATGAATTTTCCAATTCTAAGCTATAAAAAGAAGGTAAAAGTTGAATAATGTTTAGTTTAAAATTAAAATAAGATGCATCAGGAGGAAAAATTATGCATGATGGTGCACTTGTTCTTGTGGGATTTATGTGGTCTTTAAGTGTTCTAACACAAGTATTCTCATTATTCTCATTATGAAGTGATTGATTATCTTCTTCGGTCATATTTTTTGAAAATGATAAGGATACCCTACAAAGTCTACCACTTGATGTACGTGACCACACTCTCATGCACGTGTAGGAATAGAATAAAAGGAAAAAGAAAACAAAAAAAAAAGAAACAAAAGAAAAAAAACAAAGTTATATACAAGAAAAGTGAAAAGAGAAAATAAAATAAATATTATAATTTATACAAAACTTACCTCCCCGGCAACGGTGCCAAAAACTTGACATGACTAAAAGATTGATGTCTTTTTCCAAGTGTAAGAGTGTCGAAGTAATAAATAACTTGGCAAGACCCGGGTCGAACTACATGAAGGTTAATTGTACAAATTATAAACAACAATAATAACAATAATAACAACAATAACAATAATAATAGTAGTCGTAGTAGTAGTACTAGTAATACTAATAACAACAATAATAAAGAAGAAGAAGAAGAAAAATTGATGGGAACTTTGAGATGGAAAATTAAAGTAAGGATTAAACAACAATAACAAACAATATTAAGGTTAAAGGATCCACTAATGGTATGTCGAACAAGTATAGTATAAACTCTTATTATTCAATTAAAAACCACACACAAAGGAGTTTTTAATCAGATTATAGATTGTTAACATGATTACATTAGTTATCTTATTTGATTAATGTTAATACTTGTAAATCTCATCAAGCATTCATAATTATAACTTATGTTAATAACAAATCAAGTTCCTTTCATATCTTAGGATGTCGGTTATACCATACAGTATAGGCTATGAAAGTGTCAAGCATTTGTTGTACTAATTGTTATACAACATAAATCAAGATTAGTCATTTAACAAGCAAAGTATTAAAGAGTGAACAAGATAACAAATATAAAATAAGTTAGTATTAAACATTAAAGTTCATATTAAGTTTATACTACACTTATTCTTATACCATTAGTGTAACCTTTTCACCTTGACATAATAAACTTAGCTAGACATAATGAAAGAAAGAAAAATAGATAAACAAAATAAGAACATAAATAAGATAAGAGTTAACTAAGTAAAGGAAAGGAAATGAAAAGCATAAACTTGATATTAACGAAAATGAAGCATAAACATTACAAAAAATACAAAGAGAGAAAGCAAGAGCATGATCTTACTCTAGACATCAAGATGCCTAAATACATAGTAAATGCCTCCTTTTATAGGCCAAAATTAGAAACTATTGATTTGATGACTAATTAATGAGTGGGTGACCAACTCTTGACTTGATGACAATCCTTATCTTCTCTTGTCTGCCCAAAATATTATTGATAACATCAAAATTAAAACCATTTAAAACATGAAAGTTGTAGAAAATTATCTCAGCTTTTTTGTGTAAAACATTCAACTCATTTTGACTTCTAGAACTCCAGATATGGCCAAAATACTAAACAATGCTCGAGCTGGAGGATAGATTCGAGCTTCTTTGTTGTTTCAACAATTTGGACTTGAAAATGGTCTTTTTAGATCTTCGGCTCCATATGAAAGTTATAAGTCTATATCTTACATTTCTATCCATATAAAGTAGACATAAATCTGAGATCTATAGCTCCAGATATGACCCAATTACCGAACAGTGTTCTGGTTTGGATTACACCGACATCTCTTTTCTATATTTGGCCATCTCTTTATCCTTTCAATTTTAGTTCTCAAATTCATCAATCAATCCTTTTATTTATGTGATAGGCCTGCATTTAAAATGAACATTTACCACAAATTAAAGGTGTCTTATATTATTAGATATATTATTATAAAACATACTTTAGTTAAGAAGTTATTGATACTTCAAGTGCAAAATAATGATATAAAACCTTGATAAAAATACACTTTTAAGTATCAATCATTTTTATATTGTTTATTTATGTTTTTCTCCTTCTTAATGTTTAGCTAAGTTAATTATGTCAAGGTAAAAAGGTTTTTCTAATGGTGTTAGAATAGGTATAATATAAACTTAACATGGACTTGAATGTTTATATCCAAGAAAGATTGTTATTAACATGTTTTATCTTACTAATTCTTAATACCTTACTTATTAAATTGTTAATCTAGATTTATGTTGTATAACTCTTGGTATACTTTGATCCTTCATAGTCTTCGGCCGACATTGTTATTACGATAGGAACTTGATTTGTTGTTAACATAAACTAGCAACATGAATGTTGATGATATTTATAAGTATGGTGTTACTTAAATAAGATGATTAATATGATCATGTTAATAATTTATAATGAGCTAATAACGAGAAATCATCCGATTGGAACCTCCTTTGTTTGTGGTTTCCAATTGAGTAATAAAAAGAGTTTATATTATATTTATTTGAAATACCATTAGTGAATCTTATAACTTTGACATATGTTTTATTATTGTTTAATCATTACATCAATATCACATCCCAAAACTTTCTTCAACTCCTTTTCTATTATTATTCTTTACAAATCTTTTTTTATTTGTAATTTATATAATTCACCTTCCTATGGTTTGATCCCGGTCTTGTTGAGTTATTTTACTTTGACACTCTTGCATTTGGAATAAGACACCAACTCTTTAATCGTGTCAAATTCATTATACTTTATGGGCAACTAATGGTCAAACAAGCTCTTCATGTGTTCTTAGAAGAATATTTCGTTTTGTTATCTAGGACTTTTGATTTCTTTGTATTAGTTCTAGAAGTGTAATTACTTTAAATCCAATTGCAACTATTTTATAATAGAAAATAACACTTTAAAGATAATAAATCTTCACATTTCAAAAATACATAATCAACAATAATTCCTCCAACACAATTATATCTTTTCGATTAGTGTATAATATATGTCCTCCAATAATTTTAAAGCTTTATTTATTGATGAAATTGAAGACAACGAAGACTATTATAAAGAGGACGTTGAAAAGATTAATTCAAAATTAGAGATTACAATAGTTTATGAATAAAAAGGTGAAGATTATTGCAAATTGAAAAGTATGTCAAGAAAAGAAATGATATTTATTACATGAATAAAATGATGAAATGCATGGAGGTTTGTTTTCGTAGTGGATTGTATTATAAATACCGTGGATTGTATTACATATAAGGTTTGTTGATGACATCATAAACATTTACTTGTAACTTTTTTTTAAAATATATATAAATACCGTGGATTGTTTTACTAAAAAATGTGATGAGAACTCTAATGACATGTCATAAGATAATTTTTTTATTCATATGTTTTTATCAAAATATCTCAAGGATCTTCTACATAATAATAAATGTTTTATTTAAATAATATTTTTTATTTATTAAAAAATAAAATTATTTTAATTCAATTTAATAATAACAAAAATAATTATATAATAAAAGTAAAAAAAAACATTTTTAGAGACGAGTTGTACTTGAAAAAGTGATAAAGTTAAAGAGTTAATAGATTTCAATAGTAAACATTTTGATTTTAAAAGTATTTGAATTATTATATTATTTTTAAAAATATAAAAAAATAATTCTAACCCTAATAAATGGTGATGATAAATAAATTTTATAAAAACATCAAAATACTCAATGATCAACACCCTTGGTTTTCAGGAAGGGAAAATATAATTACACTATCAGGTAAATAATGTTTATAACCATTTAGTTTACATATATATATATTTTTGGAAAGACCACCCCCCCCCCCTNTCTCTTGTCTTTTATTCTCTCCTCGGAAGTCCTTGCCCTCAGCTGTGCTAATAGTATATAAGTCGTTGACAACAACGCCGACGCCAAGAGGAGCAAAAAAAATAAAATAAAAATCAATGGCTCCTTAGCTTCAGAATGTCTCCTTCCCTCATTCTCGAGGTCATAGTAACCCTTGCTTCATCTCTCTCTCTCTCTCTCAGGCTCCATCTTCAACAGCATCTCATGATAAAACGATCACAAACGCTGCCGTTTCCTTCACTCCAGCATCAACCATAAAAGACAAGCAATGAATCAAGCGGAAAGACACCTTTGATTTGTACATCAGCAACAGTAAAAGTTATGATGTCCTGAATCTTTAAAAACTTGCATTCATGGTCATGTTTAAAACTTGAAATCTAAAAAATCAAGTGATATGAGTTTGTTTTCGTAGTGGTGGAGGTTGTTTCCAAGAGCATGTTCGGTAATATTTTTATTTAAAAGCATTTTCAAAGCAAAAAAAAATAATTTAAATCATCCTTTCTATTACAATTCCAAACAAATTTTATTACAGTAATTTTATGAGGTTTATGATTTTGAAAATTATCATGAGAGAGATAGATGGAGAAATAGATAAAAGAGGGGGAAATTGTTTTTTCCAGGACATTAATTAATGAAAATAATTATTCTTTATCTTTTTATTTTATTTTATTTTTGTAAACCACGAGTTTTCACTGGTTTCATTCCAGCTAGTGTTTGAATGAATTCTAAAGTTTATTTATAAATATATTAAAATAATTTTTTAAAAGAAATTATTTTGATATTGTGGTAGGGTTTAAATTTAAAGTATTTTTTATTTAAAAATATATTAAAATAAATATTTTTTAAAAAATTATTTTTAAATTCAGCACATTAAAACCATTCAAAAATATAAAAAATAATTTTTAATAAAATATTTATTTTTTTAAAATATAAAAGAATATAATTTTAATCATATTTGTAACCAGGATTTAAGTGAATTGTGTTATCAAAAAGCTCTCAAGTGGGGCGGAGTTTATTATTGTAATAATATTTGTTTTTTAATATATATTTTATTTAAAAATGTATATTTTATTTTTAATTAAAAGACTAATAACAATTAAATTAAAAAAAAATAAGTGTGGGTGAAAACAAACATAGACATACATTATAAACAAAAATACCCTTACTAGCCAGCTAGCTGAAGCATTACATTGTATTTGATTTGATAATAATAGGGATCAATATAAAACAATTAAACGTTTATGAGCTTAGTTGAATTTGAACTAAAGATTGGGGGCTCTCGACCAATTATCCATTTTGAATTTACGATTGTTATAGCCATCATACTAGAAAGTTGTTTTTAATTTCTCTGGATCGAGTGAGAGAGAGAGATGTTGTCACGCAACAACAGCCCAGCGTCAGCGAACGATCCACGGCAGCCGTCAGCGTCGAAACCGTTCCTGGCACCGATGGTTTCACCACAGGATGTACCCGTTGATTACTCAGGTTTCGCTGCGGTTATCCTTGGCGTGGCTGGTGTCATGTTCAGGGTAATTAATTAAATTTATTTATTTATTTATTTATTCAGCACATCTTTAATTTATTTATTCATCTAATACAGATATTAACAAGTTGATTGATGTATGGTGCTGGCTGGGTGGCAGTACAAGCTTTGCTCGTGGCTTGCTCTTATATTCTGTGCCCAATCACTTGCAAACATGAGGAATATGGAAAATGATCTTAAGCAGATTTCCATGGCATCCATGTAAGTTCACCCTTGATTTTGTTATTTTGTTTGGATTATGGAATTTTTTTCCCTTACTGTTTCTAGGTAGACAGATAGATCGAGATACAGCATGTACAACATTTAGGAAAGGCACAATTTAATTATCATATAATAGGAGGTCTTTGCCTAACAGGAAAGGTTTGTCTACAGTTGTCAGGGATCATTATCTGTGGAACACATTCCTACTGTTTTTCACGAAATGGTCATGACAAGTTGGCGTTTTCTGTAAAAGCAATACGAGTCATCTGACTTTTTAGATATGCTTTCTAGCTTTAAGTTCTGCCTTCCTTGCCACAATGTACCGAGTTAATAGCTGAAAAACAATGTAAAGTCCTTGGATTGCTAGAGAACCCTGCTCTTTTGCATCCATTAATGTATTTTGCTAGAGAACTTCGAACAATATATATCGCATCCCAAAGAGCTCTCTCACCAAAAGATGATCACAATTTATATAAGAACCCAAATCTTGGTGCTTGGTTGGTTTTCAAAGAAAAACTAGTTATAGATACTGGCTTGTTATAACAAGAGTTCTTGCACAAGGCTAATTGGTAGTACTATAGCCTTGTTTATTCTCATATCTTCACTCAATGAAACTATCCACGATGAAACAGATAAGAGGATTATTCTGGCAAGATTTCTGAAATGTCACTCATCATAGATTGGTGTCATCGACAGGAGCATTGTTCTGTTGAGAACCAGTGGTTCCAACCTTTAGTTTCCTTCGAAGATTGATTGAATTCAAGAACTTCAAATGGAAATGAGATATCTTTGAAGTTGTTTATCCTGAGAAGGCTGAACTGGAATGTTAAGTGGGGGATACCAGAACTTTGTTGTTTTCAATTTAAAAGTTTGTTTTCAAAAAAACACCCATTATTTTTTTTGTCAAATTTTCCTTTTCACCTACTTCCCTTCCCTCACATCTCTCTCCCTTTTTCTTCCATGTCTCTCTCCTACTTTTTCTCCTGCCCTTTCCTCTGCCTCTCTCTCCTCCCTTTCTCCTTCCCTTTCCCTCCACCTCTCTCCTTCTCTTTGATCTAGCATCACTACAACAGTCCACCAAAGAAAAATCAAAGAAAAAAACAAAGAGAGAAATTACTGGTTATTCATCATTTAGCAATCACTAGCGGTGAAACCATAATCAAATTATACTCCTCATCTTCAAGAGTTCATTGATACCAAATTTGGACCTATACACTAGTTAATTTATGTGTTCCAAGACATGAAAAAATTGGATCTAAGAGTTAAAATTCCGAATTTTTGCATTTAATTTGAGTTTTGAAATGTTTTTTAAAGTTGAACTGTTGTTTGGAAGATGAAAATGATTGATTTGATGATGTTTTGGGTTGTTTCGAGGTTGGAGGGTGGTGATTTGGCCTTGGACAGCAGCAGTGGGAGGCTGCTGGAATTTTCAGCAAAAAGTTATATTTAGTCCTTATAGTGTCACAAATATTGCAATTAAGTTCATATATTTGGACACTATTCATTAACAACTGTTGTCAACCAGTACTTATCCATGCATCAAAGGGTAGTTTGAGCATTATGTTAAAACTAAGAGGTCTATTAGCCATTTGGTCAAAGGACACTGTCAAATAATTTATCTATTAGCCATTTGATGGTCATGGGACACTGTCAAATAATTTATCTATTAGCCATTTGATGGTCAAGGGACGCTGTCAAATAATTTATCTATTAGCCATTTGATGGTCAAGGGTGTCAAATAATTTATCTATTAGCCATTTGATGGTCAAGGGACACTATCAAATAATTTATCCCAGTTGAGGGACTAATTTACAATTATCTTTTTTTTATACTAGACCTCAAGAAGGCTAGCAAACTGGTCAAGCAGTTATTTTCTTGATTAAGCTCTCTCTCCTTGGTGGCATTAATGGTTAATATTAGTGAAGTGTCCAAGTTTCTGTTCTTGTTGGTGGTTGTGGTGGATGTTCATAGTAGATTGATTGTGGTGGGAGATGCATCATAATAGGGATGCAGATGCGTTCAGTTAATATTTCTATTATCCTTTGTGAATTGAGTATGACACGCTACTTTTCCGTTACTGTTCCTTTGTCTCATTGTGTGCTTTTTCTTTTTGTAGTTTCATATATAGTTTGATACAAAACAGGAGAAGTTCTAGTACTGTGATCTATTTCTTGGTTTATGTTAAACTGGTTCGATGGGGTCCAATTTGATTTTCAATTTATAGTTATACTTTGACTACAATTTTCTGAAGTTAAAGGAGTACAACTGTGATATTGCAATTGCTACTGAGTGATTTTAAATAACACGATGAACATTTTTTTTGTAACATAAATTATCAAGTACCTGGATGTATATAAGTGGAGTTCTGGCCTAACCTTTTCACTTTTAAAGTGAATAACCTGATGTTCCTATTAGTTTAGATGTTCCATGCATCCCTGGATTGGCCCATAGATTTAATAAAGTAACAACCATTTCATGTCTATCCTCAGAAAGGCGCTCAAAGTTTCATTAGGATGAAGTAGTTGTCATTGATTATAATTTGAGTTTAGTGGAAAGGAATTCGGAATTGGTTGTTTCTTATCTGGATTGAACTTTTCAAAAACGAAATCATTTGAAGAACACACTGTAGTTGAAGGGGGGGTCAAGTAAGGTTGGACATGCACTTGATTTGTGACCTTGATAACATATTTCACTTGCTGATTTCATCCTTGGGCTTTCTGAGCAAGTGAAGAAAATGAGGATTCTCATATAAGATTGTTTTGAAATTGGATATCACCTTCTGCAATGGTACAGCTGTTTATGTGAGTGGTGAGTTATTACAAGTTGCTATTATTGAGTTCTCTTTGTCCCTATCAACAACTAATGCAAAAGCATGATCAATGGAGTTTCGTTTCCTATAACCTTTTAGGAGGATCATCTGCAGCTGTGTTTATCTCTTGTAGTTATTGCTGGTACCAAGACCTCATTTTATGCTTATTCTAAAAGCAAGGTCATTCTGCATATGTCCTTGATAAAATATCAGCCTAGCTGAGAAGACAAGGTGATGTTGACGATATACAAGTATATGCTGTTAGGAAAATAGCATTAAGCTACATGTAACGGTTCGATGTTTTTTCTTTCACGTCCCCTGTTAGCATAGATCCAGCAGTACAAGTCACTGAATTAGATTCTGAATTTATTTCTTTTCCTTTGTGATTTTACTAACTGGTTTCAAATTTAATGTTCGAAAACTAGGTTTGCAATCATGGGACTGGTTACAAATTACTTGGGCCCTGCTCGACCTGCCTCCCAAAGTTGAAAGCGATTCCTTCAAAAAGAGATCAAAAGAGTAAAATGGTGACGGCAGAATGGTCGTCTTTAGCTGGGAAATTATGATAATCGCTGGTAGTCAAATTTCACGAATGGATTGGATAAGACGTCAAGTGTATGTTCGGCAACTTTGGTGTGAACAACGTTGAATTTTTTTCTTTTTCCTGGATTTTCAATTTCGTTATCATGAGCTACCAACCTGGTATTTGGATTTGTTTGAGAAGCTTTGGAGTTGTTCACAAAGTAACACTTCAATTTTTAGAAAACTCTGATCTTTTAGTAGGATTAGAAAACTAGAGTCAGAGAAGGTAAAATTGAAATTTATTGTCCAGGTAATATTTTTTTTTCAGAAAACTGGAAAACTAAATATAAAGGTTTTCCTCATGTTCCCAATATAAGTTTTTTTTATTTGTATTTAAAATGAAAGAAAAAACATATATAATATAATTTTTTATTCTTTTATATAAAAGCATTTTTTAGCAATGTAAAATATTGATATTTTTTTATATATAATTTTATATTGAATTGAGATAGAAGAGCGATGTCAATGGATTCCTCTTTTTACTCAACTTATCCTCCACTGTAAACGCCAATTACCATTTGAAAGCATGCCACATGTTCATCTTGAGTTAGAATCTCTTCATGAGATTCTTAGTTTCTTGATTTCTTAACTATAGGACTTGTATATATTTTTTTTAAAAAAAATTTTTTAAAGTGAATTAGTTTTAAATATTTGATAGGATAATAAAAAATAAATTAGAAAATATTTTTTAGTATTTAATTATATCATGAAAAATAAACTATAAAATAATTTATTAATTTTTTATTTTTTTCAAGTTTATTAAAATAATAAGAAATAAATCTTACAAATTTAAAAGTTGAATAAGAATGAAATTAAAAAAATATTTTTCATAAATTATCTCAAATAAACTAAATAATAATCAACATAATATAGATCAAATTTAGCAAATAAAAAAAATTAAAAGATGAAAAAATTAAAATAATAATAATTAATATTTTATAAATTATTTCAAATAAAATAAGTAACAATAAAAAAAAATAAAGCCAAATAAATAAAAAATTTCATTTAAAAAATGATAAGGTAAAAGTAAATAATAATTATAAAAATAAAGACTAAAGTTAATATAAAAATTAAATTCTAATAAATAAAATTAAAAAAAAATAAAAATAAGATATAAATAGCAATCAAAAGTTTGAGAATCAAATTTGATATAATTAGTAAATAATATGATATTTTTAAATTTTTCATAATTTTTAGAAAGTGTTTTCTGCCCAAAATAAAAGGAAAACACATTTTTGAAAATTAAATCAAATTTTTTATTTGACTAAAAAGTATTTTCCATTAACCAACTTTTATAATAACAAACAAATACAGGAAAATAATTTTTAAAACAAACACCCCCTTAAAATTAGTTAGTTTTATTTCTCAAGGTAATGAAAATGATGTAACTCAGATAGAGGATTGCCTTGATGTTGTGGGAGTCATCTTGATTATCCTTACTTGATGTAAGAGTATTTTTTATATATATACTTTATCTCTTTTAATTATATTCTTTTTCCCTTTAAACCTTCCTGATTGAACGAGAATGGATAAGAGGATCATGAGATTAATAAAAAGTAGCCTCTCACTCTAAAAAAATTAAATTTATAAGTTTGTAAATTGAAATTGTTAGATCTATGTATATACTTGATAAATTTATAAGTTTAAATTATGATTTTGAAAATATGATTGATAATAGTGTGTATGGTTTTAAATATTGTTGATTGTTAATTGTTACAAGTTTAATAATAGTTTTGTTTTTAAAAAAGAGTTTTGTTATTTACTTTTAATATTTAGATATATGAACTCATAATAAGTTAATACTTGAATATTAGAAGGAATAGTCCTTCACTATAATTTTCTCAACTTACAATAATTATGAAATTATTAGTTAAAAGTAAAATTGAATTTCCTATAATACTCACCAATTAGAGGTATTTTCAATTCTATATTTTATAACACTAGAATTAGAAATATCTAAGGTATTATATGATAGGTGAGCCCTTTTCAGGATATTTTTCACAAACATTTCATAAATACATCTAAGATACTATAGGATAGAGGAATCCTTTTAAGACAATTTCATGGACCTTTTTTCGGTTCAAATAAACCCTCTTAGGACATCTTTTATATACCTTCCATAAAACTTGGTTTACTAGGACCCAATATTAGCCTCTTGAAATATTTATGGATATAACTTGAAAGTTATGATTTTGTTTGATCAACTTATAATACTCAACTAGACTTAGAAATGTTTGAGGTACAACAGTACAAGTGAGCCTTTTTTATGGTATCTTTCATGAACCTTTTCTAGGTGCAGATGAATCCTTTTACGGCATTTTGATCTATTTCGATCAACTTAAAATACTTGCTCCAGACCTCTAGAATGATTAGGTGTTAAACTTTTAATTAGGGTTAAACTCATAATAGTAAACATGTATTCATTCAATACATAGACCAGAATTAGTTTAAACATAACTAGACCATCAACAATTTAAGATGAGACTAGTAATACAACTTATTTTAGGTATGATATTAGGGGTGATAACATAATTTCTTAATATAATTTTTTTACCTTAGATATCTGCATATCAATTAGGGTTTCTATTATTATAACACTAGGTGATAACTTTTTAAAAAAACAAGACCTTTTCTCCAAAGAACATATACTTTTTTTTCTCGATCACTACAATGTTTGTTGATTGGTACTTAAAAGTTTATTTTTATTAAGATTTTATATTATCATTTTGCACTTGAAGTATCAATAACTCCTTAACTAAAATATGTTTTATAATAACATATCTAATAATATAATGTACCTTTAATTTGTGGTAAATATTCATCTTAAATACAAGCTTATTACATAAATGAAAAGATTGATTGATTGATAAGTTTAAGTACTGAAATTAAAAGAATAGAGAGATGACCAAACTTAGAAAAGAGATACAAGTGTAGTCCAAATTGAAATACTATTTGGTAATTGGGTTATATTTGGAGCTGTAGACTTGGATTTGGGTCCATTTTATATGGATGGCAAGGTAAGACATATGAGAGCCCAAGATTTAAAAAGGCCATTTTCAAATTCAAATTATAGCAACAATGAAAAAGTCCGAATCTGTTTTATAACCCAAACACTATTTAATGTTTGGTCCATATTTAAAGTTCTAAAAGTCCAAATGATCTCTCTCTCTCTCTCTCTTCCTAAAAAGCTAAGATAATTTTCTAAAACTTTCATATGAACAAGTGGTTTCAATTCTGACGTTATCAATAACAATTTATTTTGATAAGAAGATAAGGAGTATCACCAAGTCAAGATATGGCCGCCCACTCATTAATTATTTATCAAATTAATAGTTCTAAATTTTAGCCTATAAAAGGAGGTATTTACTATGTATTTAGGTATCTTGGTTTCCAGATTAAGATCATGACCTTGCTTTCTCTCTTTGTATTGTTTATGTTTTGCTTTCATTAATATCAAGTTTATACCTTTCATTTCATTTTCTTTATGTAGTTAATTTTTATCTTATTTATGTTCTTATTTTGTTTATTTATTTTTCTTTCTCTCATTATGTTTAGTTAAGTTTATTATGTTAAGGTGAAAAGGTTAGGTTAATGATGTAAGAATAAGTATGGTGTAAACTTGACACGACCAAAACATTAACATCTTCTTCCAAGTGTCGGAGTGTCGAAGTAATAAATAACCTGACAAAACTAGAGTCAAACTACAGGGAAATTAATTATATAAATTATAGATAACAATAATACATCAACAACAATAGTAGTAGTAGTAGTAGTAGTACTAATAGTAATAGTTATTAAGAAGAAGAAGTTGATGGTAACTTTGAAATGGAAGATTAACGTAAGGATTAAACAATGATAACAACAAATATCAAGATTAGAGCATCCACTAATGGTATGTCAAATAAGTATAATTGATAGGGACACTAGACCCGCACCCCAAACTACACTAACATATGGACAGATACGACATAAGATGGCTCAACCTATCATGCTTTGGTTAGGAGACTAAACTCGTTTGGGTATGCTTATTGTTATTTTATTTATTTATCTCATTTAGGTATGTTAATTGTTATTTTTATTTATTTAGCCCATTTGGGCTTTCTCATTATTATTTTATTATTTATGTTAAACAATTTGATGGATGGGTCGAGCCCAATAGTGAGATGTTTTAGGATTTACTATTTATATGTTCTTCTATCATCTTAAAAGATAGTTTTAGATGATTAATGAAAATATTGCAGACAGTTTTAAGGTTTACTATTTATATGTTCTTCTGTCATTTTGAAAGATAGTTTTGGATGAATAATGAAAATATTGCAAACTTTGTATATCTTCATTCCCCTTTCTTCTCTTTTTTAACTTATTTCTTTCTTTAAAAACTTATTTCTTTTCTTGCTTTAATTTTATTATTTATTGTCTAGCATCAATAGTATAAACTCTTATTATTCAATTGGAAACAACACACAAAGCAGGTTCCAATCAGGTTACAAATTGTTAATATAATTATATTAGTTATCTTATTTGATTAATGCTAAAACTTGTAAATGTTGTCAGACATTCATGATTATAACTTATACTAACAACAAATTAAATTTCTTTCATAACATAGGTGCTGGTTATACCATATAGTATGAGTTATAAAAGTGTCAAGTATTTGTTGTACTAAGAGTTATACAACATAAATCTAGATTAACCATTTAAGAAGTAAAGTATTAAAAGTAAACAAGATAACAAATATAAAACATGTTAGTATCAAACATTAAGGTCCATGTTAAGTTTATATTATACTTATTGTTACACCATTAGTGTAACATTTTCACCTTGACATAATAAACTTAGTTGAACATAATAAATGAAAGAAACATAAATAAACAAAATAAGAACATAAATAAGATAAAAGTTAACTAAGTAAAGGAAAGGAAATGAAAGGCATAAACTTGATATTAATGAAAGCAAAACTTAAGCAATACAAGAAGAGAAAGCAAGAGCATGATTTTGATCTAGAAACAAAGATGCCTAAATGCATGGCAAACGCCTCCTTTTATAGGTCAAAATTAAGAACTATTGATTTAATAACTAATTGATGAGTGGGTGGCTAACTCTTAACTTGGTGACAATCCTTATCTTCTCTTGTCTGTTCAAAACATCATTAATAACATCAGAATTTAAACCAAACCTCTATATGAAAGTTATAGAAAATTATCTCAGCTTTCAAGAAAAAAAATGGAGATCATTTAAACTTCTAGAACTCTAGATATAGGCTGCAGGACAAATTCAGACTTCTTTGTTGTTGCTACAATTTGGAAGTTTGGCCATCTATATAAAATAGATCTAAACCTGAGATCTACAACTCTAGATGTGACCCAATTACTAAATAGTATTCTAGTTTGGACTGCACCAATATTTTTTTTTTAAAAAAAAAGTATGACCATCTCTTTATCCTTTCAATTTCAGTACTTAATCTCATCAATCAATCCTTTTATTTATGTGATAAGCTTATATTTAAGATAAACATTTATAACAAATTAAAGATCTCTTATATTATTAGATATGTTATTATAAAACATGCTTTAGTTAAAGAGTTAATGATATTTCAAGTGCAAAATGATGATATAAAACCTTGATAAAAATACACTTATAAATATTAATCACACTCCCAACTAGCTTATTACTAGTTCCTAGTAATCAAATCGTTAAAATAGAAAAATAATTTGTAAATTCCACAAAGCAAGACATTCATCATTTAACTTTTATTAATCTATCCAAATAAACAAACTCTCATTAAATTTGTATATCTACTTAATACCTCTTAAACAAGATATTAATAAACCTTCCTTTTATGCTCAATATATTAACATATAACTATGAGGCTTTTTTTGAAAGAAATTTTTTTTGTTATAACGTTTAAGATTAACTTCCTTGGGTTGGGATTATTATTAATTTTTTTATTTTTTATTTATTTTTTAATATATATACATATAACTTAAAACACAATACATCTTTAACCTATATAACAAGCTTTCAACTAATGACTCCCAAACTAGTTGGTCTTAGGACATTAGATGTTGAGACACCTTTATGAGCTTAGTAACTTGAGTTGCAGATACTGATACATAGATAATGCAATGTTTGATTCCCTTAAGTTTTTCTCCTTAATCTATGTAACAAGCGTTAGGTCAATAGCTTCCAAGTCAGTTGACTTTAAGGTATTAGGTGTTAAAGCACCCCTTCAAGATTAATTGCTTAAATTAGGGAGGCTACAAAACCAAACTTATATATATTGTTATTATCATCCATTTTTTCTTTTCTTTTTTTGTTTTTTGTAAATTATATACTATCCATTTCTTTAGTTGTTACCTTTAATAAAAGAAGATAAATAATGTAATAATACAATGTGCAACTTACAATATATATTAAAGTGTGTTTGAAAATTAAGGTTAAAAATACATGTTAAATGAGTATATGAGCAGAATTAAGTGATAACAATGCGAAAGTTTGTAAACCTCAAATATTTGAAGAAGTATTATGATAGACCTTTTTAATAATGGTTATTAAGATGTGTCTCAAGAGTTACTTCAACAAAAGATCTCATTTATTCTATCATCCTAATAACAATAGTTTTGTACATGCTTTATGAAATAGAAAACACAGTCCTACCTTATCCCCTCAACCAAAATAAAACATTGTCCTCAATGTTCTAAGGTAGAAAGATAGAGTATAGAAAGCATCACCTAAAATAATGAACATTGATAAACCTAAAACACACTTAAACAAATATAAGAAACAATAAAACACAATAATAAAATCAAAAGACATAAAAATTCATAAATGAAGGTTCAAATCCAATCTAAACTTTTTATGGTTTTCATTAATTGATCATTTTATGTGACTCATGAAGGGATCAATTACAAGAATGAAATCTTATAGTTAGTCAATGAATTATTTAGCAATAGTAGCAAAGATTATGATTTGTCGTGCAGAAGATGTTAGAAAGTCCTGTTCGACAGCATGATCAGGAAAAGAGAATAATATGAAAGATCTCTTCCAATGTACCCAGACCACCTGATAAGGCAATGAAGGCATCAACATGTTTAAACATTGTATTCATTCGAGCAGACATTGTGGAGACCTGTAGTTCCTCTCCAATTGTTTTTTCAATGATGTTCCCTTATGCTAAAGTTTTGGGGACGACCCCCAAAACTTGACTACCTTCTAAAAATCCAGCTATTGACACTCCTCCCATTAGCCTAAAACTACCTCCCCTATACACTAAATGAATCTTTCTCTCAGCTAGCACCTGACTAAGATGATTTGCTAATTCTGAAAACTCCTTTTCTTATATGATAATATAAGAAACTTATCATTTCTACACACTTGTATATTTGTTAAATGTATGGGTTGAGTAGAAATGAAAGGAAGGAAGACAAGATTTTATAGATGAAAAATTAAAAAGACAATCACAGCACCTATATGTAGGCCAGTTAAAGTCTCTCTCTCACACACACACACTCTCTTTCTCTCTCTCTCTTTATTTATTTTTTAAAAAGTATGTGTATGTACAAGTAGTTGTCATTATGGTTCACATCTTTCTTTGGTTTTACGTCCAAGATGATTAGCATTTAAAAGTACATTTTTTATCAAGGTTTTATGCCATCATTTTACACTTGAAATATTAATAACTCCTTCACTAAAACATGTTTTATAATAATATATCTAATGATATAAGATACCTTTAATTTGTGATAAATGTTCATTCTAAATGCAAGCCTATCTAATAAATAAAAGGATTGATTGATGAATTTAAATAATGAAATTGAAAGGATAAAGAGATGGCCAAACTTCAAAAAGAGATGCCGGTGCAATCCAAACAGGAACACTATTAAGTAATTGGGTCATATCTGGAGTTGTAGATCTTAGATTTAGGTCTATGTTATATGGATGAAAAGTTAAGATATAGGCCTATAACTTTCATATGGAGCTCAAGATCTAAAAATGTCATTTTCAAGTCCAAATTGTAGCAACAACAAAGAAGTCCAAATCTGTCTTCCAACCCAAGCACTGTTTAGTGTTTGGCCTATATATAGAGTTCTTGAAATCCAAATGACCTGAATTTTTTACATAAGAAAACTGAGATAATTTTTGACAACTTTCATATTTTCAAGTGATTTCAATTTTGATGTTATTAATGATGTTTTGGGCAGATAAAAGAAGATAAGGATTGTCACCAAGTCAAGAGTTGCCACCCACTCATCAATAAGTCATCAAATCAACAGTTCTAAATTTTGGCTTATAAAAGGAGGTATTTGTCATGCATTTAGGCATCTTGGTTTCCAGATCAAGATCTTGCTCTTGCTTTCTCTCTTTATATTTTTTGTAATGTTTATGCTTTACTTTCATTAATATCAAGTTTATGTCTTTCATTTCCTTTCCTTTACTTAGTTAACTCTTATCTTATTTATGTTCTTATTTTGCTTTTCTTTTTTTATTATTATGTTTAGCTAAGTGCATTATGTCAAGGTAAAAAGGTTACACTAATGGTGTAAGAATAAATATAGTGTAAACTTAATATGAACTTTAATATTTGATACTAACTTATTTTGTATTTGTTATCTTGTTCACTCTTTAATACTTAACTTGTTAAATGACTAATCTTGATTTATGTTGTATAACACTTGGTACAATAAATATTTGACACTTTCATAGTTCATATTGTATGATATAACCGACACCTGAGCTATAAAAGAAACTTGATTTGTTGTTAACATAAGTTATAATCATGAATGCTTGACAAGATTTACAAGTATTAGGATTAATCGAATAAGATGACTATGTAATCATGTTAACAATCTATAATCTGATTGGAACCTCCTTTGTGTGTGGTTTCCAATTGAATAATAAGAGTTTATACTATACTTGTTTGACATACCATTAATGGAACCTCTAACCTTGATATTTGTTATTATTATTGTTTAATCCTTACATTAATATTTCATCTTAAAGTTCTCATCATCATCATCTTCTTCTCTTTTTTTCTCTTTATTATTATTATTATTAGTATTAGTACTACTACTACTACTACTACTATTATTCTTGTTGTTGTTGTTGTTGTTGTTGTTATATTGATAGTATTGTTGTTATGTTATTATTATTTATAATTTATACAATTTACCTCCATGTGGTTTGACCCTAGTCTTGCCGGGTTATTTATTACTTCAACACTCCTACACTTGAGAGAAGACATCAATCTTTTAGTTATGTCAACAAACTTATCACATAACTCAAAGGATTGATTGATAAGTTCTATTACTGAAATTGAGAGGACAAAGAAAGATTGAAGTTTAGAAAAGAGATGTTGATTGATTAGTACTTAAAAGTGCATTCTCATTAAGGATTTATGTCATCATATTGCACCTAAAGTATCATTAAATTCTCTAACAAAAGCATGTTTTATATTAGCAAGTCTAAAAATATAATATACCTTTAATTTATGGTAAATGTTCATCCTAAATGCAGGTCTATCACATAAATAAAAGGATTGATTGATGAGTGTAAGGATTGAAATTGAAAGGATAAAGAGAAGGCTAAACTTAGCAAAGTGTTGCGGGTGCATTCCAAACTCGAACACCGTTCTATAATTGGATCATATCTTGAGCTGTAGATATCCGATTTAGGTTCATTTTATATGGATGGAAAGGTAGGATATAGACCTACAACTTTCATATGGACTCAAAGACTTAGTTCTGCCATTTTTAAGTTCAAATCTTAGCAACAATAAAGACGTCAGAAGTTGTCCTGCAACTCAAACACTATTCGATCTTTGGCTCATATCTTGAGTTCTAGAAGTCCAAATGAGCTCTGGTTTTTTTTGTTGGAAAGCTGAGATAATTTCCCACAACTTCCATAATTTAGTTGGCTATAATTTTGATGTTAGCAATGATGTTTTGGCCAGCCAACAATATCAATAATCAGCCCCTAATATAAAAAAAAAAAACAGCAGCCATTAATGTCAAAAACCAGCCACCAAATCAATGGATGCCCACCAATTATTCAATCAATCAATAGTTCTGAAACTTAGCCTATAAAAAGAGGTATTTTCCATATATTTAGTCATATTAATTTTCAAATCAAAGTTATCTTCTTGCTTTCTCTATACATCTTTGTAATGTTCAAATTTTCTTTCATGCTATAGTAATCTCTTGTTTATGCTCTTTCATTTCCTTAGTTTATATTATGTTTATGTTCTTATATTGTTTGTTTATGTTTTTCTCCTTGTTAATGTTTAGCTAAGTTAAATATGCCAAGGTGAAAAGGTTTTCCTAATGACGTTAGAATAGGTATAATATAAACTCAACATAGGCTTTAAATGTTTATATCCAAGAAAAATTGTTATTAACATGTTTTATCTTTTTATCTTACTAATTCTTAATACCTTGCTCATTAAATGGTTAATTTAGATTTGTGTTGTATAATACTTGTTACATCAAATGCTTGATCATTCATAGTCTTCAGCCAACATCGTTATTATGATAAGAACTTGATTTGTTGTTAACATAAACTAGCAATATGATTGCTTGATAATATTTATAAGTATGGTGTTACTTAGATAAGATAATTAATATTATCATTTTAGTAATTTATAATGAGCTAATAATGAGAATTCATCCGATTGGAACTCCTTTGTGTATGGTTTCTAGTTGAGTAATAAAAAGAGTTTATATTATATTTATTTGAAATACCATTAGTGAATTCTATAACCTTGACATATGTTTTGTTATTGTTTAATCCTTACATCAATATCACATCCCAAAACTTTCTTCAACTCTTTTTCTATTACTATTCTTTCTAAATCTTTTTCTTTATTTGTAATTCATATAATTCACTTTCTTGTGGTTCGACCTCAGTCTTGCCGGATTATTTTATATTGACATTTGATTAGTACTCAAAAGTGCATTTTTATCATGGTTTTATATCATCATTTTGCACTTAAAGTATCAATAACTCCTTAACTAAAGTACGTTTTATAATAATCTATCTAATAATATAAGATACCTTTAATTTGTGGTAAATGTCCATTTTAAATGCATTCATGATTATAACTTATGTTAACAACAAATCAAGTTCC
>SRLM01000922.1:0-192791 GCA_015708895.1 Populus ilicifolia
CTCCTACACTTGGGAGAAGACATCAATCTCTTTGTCGTGTCATTTCATCATGGACTTCATAACATAGAAGTTCTCTTTCAACATGTTTCCTTCAAGTAAAATGTTTATCCATATTCAATAATTTTATCATATCCGGCCTCACTCAACCCATGATTTGACTTAATAGTGAACACCTGTGCTATGACTAATAATTTATTGTAATTTGTGCAGCCATCTTATAATGGTTCATTAAAATTTTTCAACAAATCAAAAAACTTAGCTGCATCTGCATTAGGTTTTTCTTCTACAATTGGACATTGACTGACATTATCTTGATTCATTCTCATTGTATCCATAACCATATTTCTGTAAGGATTAGTGTTGTCATTTATTGCTTTATGCATGTTGCTAACACTTAAAGTTGACCTAGCCACCATTTCTCCTATTCTTTTCTTACTAACAAATACTTCTCCTTGTGCAAACCAACACCAGTAATTCTCCATAAACCCTTTGTCTAAACAATGTATCATTACAATATCTGGACGCAGATACTTTTTTATTTTGACACTTTTTGCATGAACACCTAATATTATCTCTAGTAAAATTTCTATAAATAGATGTTATGAAATTAATAAAACCTTGAACCCCGTTATAATAATCCATCATCTGCAATCCTTGGGGTGAATCTCGATACATTCATAAATGATCATCTATGACTTCTATCAAACCTCTATAAAATTATGATGACAACACGTATATTGATTAACTATGTTAGATAAATAAATTTGCAAAAATATTGGTTTAACTTTAGATTATCCAACAAAATAATTGCAACTTCTCATAAATATTAAATATTCATTATCAATTATCAATGTCCATACAAATTAATAGATATAAATTTATAGAAATTACAACTTCACCGTACTATTGATAAAAATTAAAATGGACCTGTTAAATAAGCTATTAATTATTTCAAAACAATACATGTAATTCAGTAATTCAATAAAGTTTCAATAGTTTACAAACAAATATATTTTTATAAAATCTAAAAGAAACCATAATAAGTGTAAAATTATATATTCATGTATTACAAGTTTGTTTGAGAAATAATAATAAAACATGTATATATATTAACAAAATACATATAATAAAAAAAATTGAAATTTAAATGTTAAAATTTAAAAAGATAAAATTACTTACAAAAACTGATAAAATTTGTTAGTAAATCAAAACATGGATGTTGTGACCACAAAACTTTAAAAAACCAAGTTAAATGTACCGAATCAGGTTCGACCTACTTAAAAAAATTTATTTTTATTTTTATTTTTAATTGTGTTTTATTCAAAAAATTAGAAGAAGATCACTTGATGATATAACATTTGCAGAATTTAATTGCAATTCAAATTTTGTTGCTGATGATATTTTACCTTATATTGTTATGCTCTTAAGAAACTAAAAAAACTATAGTTTTTGTCAAATAAATTTTATATATGATGAAATTATAGATAGTTTAATATAACAATAAAGAATATTTAATATAAATATTATTTATTTTATGATATAATAATAATAGTTAAATCTGTAATATTTAAATTAAAAATTATGTATGTGTTCGTGTTTAATATATATATATATATATATATATATATNCGAACCTCGATGCTGACTGGTCTGCTAGCTATTTTAAAAATGTTTGGATTGATAAACATGATAAAATGTGTGTGTGTTAATAAGTAAAATAATTAGCAACTACATTATTTAAAATATTAAAAATTATATTATTGTTTGATATTGTAGTGATGATTATTTTTAAAATATTTTTTATTAAAAATATTTTAATATTAATATATTAAAATCATTCAAAATAAAAAATAATCTTTTTTTAATAAATTTTGTTTTTCTAACACAGTGGTACCACGAAAGCAAACTCTGCTTAAGTATTGTAACTAGTTAAAATATTCAATCATCAGTTATAGTAAATGATATAGATAAAAAGAAAAAAATATTACAACTAAAACCCAGGTGAATGACAAGTGAGGAATTCTTTAAAAATGTGATAAATATTATTTTTAAAAAATTTTATTTAAAAATATATTAAAATAATGTTTAGTTATTTTTGATATTAACATATATTAAAACAATTTAAAAATGTTAAAAAAACAGTTCAAAAAAATTAAATTTTTCTGAATTATAATTCAAACACTTTATCAAATAAAAGAGTAAAAATTTAAAAGTTGTACTACTCGACAATATGAAAACTTCAAGAGAAAGTTTTGATTAGAAAAAGAAAAAAAAAACAGAGTTTATAAAATCGAAGCAGATTAAAAATCAAAGATCTCTTTACAATGCTATAATATTAATATTTATTAGGACAAATTGAGTGCAAATATTAGTACATATAAAATTGATTATTTAAATATTAGGGAAAACATGCATTCCGGAAGTCTATATATACAGGAGACTACATTCTAATAGTTAGCTTCCACATTTTAATCTCTAACACGAGCACTTCCAGGGAATGATGGGATCTTCATTGTTGCTCGCTCAATTTGTCTGCCTCCTTCTCTTCCATTCGCACTCCCAACCTACTCATTCTCCTTCCAATTTCTCCTCCTCAGTACAATTATGCCCCGGTGACCAGAGCCTGGCTTTGCTCCAATTCAAAAATTCCCTTCCCATGCCTTCTTCTCCACCTACGTTTCCATGTTATCCACCCGAGAAAGTGCTGTGGAAAGCGGGTACAGATTGCTGCACTTGGGATGGCGTGACATGCAACATGAAAACTGGCCATGTAATTGGCCTAGACCTTGGTTGCAGCATGCTTTATGGCACCCTCCATTCTAACAGCACTCTCTTCTCCCTTCATCATCTTCAGAAGCTCGATCTCTCTCGCAATGACTTCAATCGCTCTGTCATTTCATCTTCCTTTGGTCGGTTCTTGCATTTGACGCATTTAAATCTAAATTCATCGAATTTTGCAGGCCAAGTTCCCCCAGAAATCTTCCATTTATCCAGATTGGTGTCCCTTGGTCTCTCTTCCAACTCTGAGGGGCTGATGCTGGACCCGATTTCTTTCAACAAGCTTGCTCAGAACCTGACCCAGCTGAGAGAACTCTACTTGGGTGGAGTGAACATGTCTTTGGTGGTACCCAGTTCCTTGATGAACTTGTCTTCTTCTTTGTCATCTCTCCAACTCTGGCGTTGTGGATTGAAAGGGGAACTCCCTGATAATTTATTTCGCCGATCAAACCTTCAATGGCTCGATTTATGGAGCAACGAAGGACTCACTGGCTCTTTTCCGAAATACAATTTGAGCAATGCTCTTTCGCATTTGGATCTGTCATATACGCGGATCTCAATTCATTTGGAACCAGATTCAATCAGTCATCTGAAGTCCGTGGAGAAGATGTATCTTAGTGGGTGCAATTTTGCTGGCTCGAATCTGGATCTACTTGGTAACCTCACTCAACTCATTGAGTTGGGACTTGCAGGTAACCAGTTTGGTGGTCAAATCCCTTTCTCCCTGGGAAAACTTAAGCAACTCAAGTACTTGCATCTTGGAAACAATGGTTTTATGGGTCCAATTCCGGATAGTTTGTTTAAACTCACACAGCTTGAATGGTTGGACCTCTCGTACAATAGACTAATAGGTCTGATCCCATTTCAAATAAGCATGCTTTCAAATCTAAACGCACTACTTTTATCTAATAATCAACTGATAGGACGCATCCCATCACAAATAAGTAGGCTTTCAAGTTTAATCATTGTCGACTTATCCCATAACTTGCTCAATGGAACAATTCCATCCTCCTTATTTTCCATGCCTTCATTGCATTTTCTTCTTTTGAACAATAACCTATTGTATGGCCAGATAAGTCCGTTCCTTTGTAATTCATTACAATATATCAATCTTAGTTTCAACAAGTTGTATGGCCAGATTCCACCTTCAGTTTTCAAGCTTGAACATTTGAGACTTCTTAGGCTTTCCTCCAATGATAAACTGACTGGGAACATCTCTCCTGTCATTTGCGAGCTGAAGTTCCTAGAGATTCTAGACCTGTCCAACAATGGCTTTAGTGGATTCATCCCACAATGCTTGGGAAACTTCAGTGATGGACTCTTAGTGTTGCATCTTGGTGGCAACAATCTCCACGGCAATATCCCTTCAATCTATTCAGAGGGGAACGATTTGAGATATCTCAACTTCAATGGCAACCAATTGAATGGGGTAATACCATCATCAATCATCAATTGTGTGAATTTAGAATTTCTGGATCTTGGCAACAATATGATTGATGACACATTCCCTTCCTTTCTAGAAACGCTTCCAAAGTTGAAGGTTGTTATTCTAAGGTCAAATAAACTCCATGGTTCTTTGAAGGGTCCAACTGTCAAGGACTCTTTTTCTAAATTACAGATTTTTGACCTATCCAACAACAGCCTGAGTGGTCCTTTGCCAACAGAGTATTTCAACAATTTCAAAGCCATGATGAGCATTGATCAGGATATGGATTACATGAGGACAAAAAATGTATCTACTACTTATGTTTTTTCTGTTCAGTTGGCATGGAAAGGTTCGAAGACTGTGTTTCCTAAAATTCAAATTGCGCTCACGACACTTGATTTATCCTGCAATAAATTCACGGGAAAGATTCCAGAGTCCCTCGGGAAGCTTAAATCTCTGAAACAGCTTAACCTTTCTCACAACAGCCTCATTGGTGGTATCCAGCCGTCATTGGGGAATTTAACTAATCTGGAGTCGTTGGATCTCTCTTCAAATCTGCTTGCTGGAAGGATTCCTCATGAACTGGTAGCTTTAACATTTCTTCAAGTCCTGAACCTTTCGTATAACCAACTTGAGGGACCCATACCTCTAGGTAAGCAGTTCAATACATTTGAAAAATGTTCATTCGAAGGGAACTTGGGATTATGTGGGTTTCCCTTGCAAGTAAAATGCAACAAAGGCGAGGGGCAACAACCGCCTCCGTCAAACTTCGAGAAAGAAGATTCAATGTTTGAAGAAGGATTTGGATGGAAAGCTGTAGCAATGGGTTATGGATGTGGATTTGTATTTGGAGTCTCTATAGGATACGTTGTATTTAGAGCAAGAAAACCTGCATGGTTTGTGAAGATGGTTGAAGACACTGCACATCAAAATGCAAAAAGGCTTAGAAGGAAGAATGCTCCGGCCAGAAATGGTGGAAGACGACACTAGCTACTCGGCGTTGTGAGAAGGTAAGTCTCGATGATGCTTTTAACTAATAGCGCAAATATTTTATTCCATGATCCATCACCACCAGCTTAGTTACTTGCTTTGTGGACTCGATCAATAATGGCAGCAGTCAAGAAGAGGGGATCATCTTCCAGGCTAGTGCAGCTGCTTTTTATTTTTTTTACGTCGTGTGTTTGGTTATGTAAACCATCCTTATAGTTAACTCTTGAAAACAAAATGCAAAAACCTATTTGCGCTAATATTTTTTTTATTTTTATTTTGGTTATGTAAACCATCCTTATAGTTTATTATATGATTTATGGACGGTTCCATGATTTTAATTTTTTTTAAAAATTGAAACCTATTTTAAAAAGCTATAAATCCTTTAAATTGAAAGAAATGAATTACCATTTTTAAATTAAGAAGTTACTAATGTAAATTTTTAAATTATTTATTCAAAGTTTTCTATTATTTCTAGCATGATTTAAGCTAATAACATTAACCTGTTATAATAGGTAGGTTTACCTGATATAGGACAATTATATGTTAATTAGATATTGGTCCTGAATTTATTGTTTCAATATATCATAGAAAAAAAATCATAATTTCGATATTCTGCAATCTCGGTCTTAACTTTTTGCACCACTATGTACTTTTTTCTATACACAAATTATATATAAAAAAAACCAAATTTATTTAGGAGAAAAAACAGAACAATAAATTTCTTTTTTTTTTCATTTAGGTTTTTTAACACTATTTAATGTTAAAAAAATAAAAGAGTTACATGAATAACGACACCGTTTTGAAATAAAGGAGAAGCGTCAAATAATAAATTCCTTGCTTGAGAGGGAGAGCAAGGAGAGAGAGGTGTGATAATTTGAAATAAATAAAAAGAAAATCGACTTGCCGCCATTTCTCTCCTTCAAAACCCCCACACCACAAGCCAAGAAGAGAAGAGAAGAAACGTTTCCAGCCAGAACTCTTTCAGGTTAGGGATTCGTGTCTCTTCAAATAACATTTCACTGTTTCCGAAGAAACGTATAAATTTGATTTATCAATAGCAATTGCTGCTGCTTTTCAATTTCGATGGTCACTTTGCTCGCGTTTTAGATCTCCGTATGATTTATTTATGTTTGTAATCTCTAATTTCTTTACGATTTTAGTCGTTGATTTGTGATTTTCATTAAGGAGAACGCCAAGGAGTGTAATTTTCAGGAAAACTTATCGATTCAATACCGTTTGTTTACGCGGCTTCTTTTTTCTCGTTTTCTGTTTGGACGCAGAGAAAATTTGAGAATCGGAAAGGAGTTTCAGGAATTTGATAAGACTTCTTCTTTGAACTCGAGAAAATTGGTGGTTTTCATGCAACTTTTGGGTCTGCGCGGGCTTTTTGGCTCAGCACCAAACTGAGGGTTCTCGGTCGTTTTCATGACCTCGACTAATTTTTCTTGATTACTGAGTAACCACTACCTTGATCAATATTTGGACTCTAGAAAATCTGTGTAATGTGATACTCAGTGATGAGGATTTGACACTTTGCAGCTGTATTTCACAAAATTTTAGCAATTCTTTTGAGATTGTGATAATGGAGTGTTTTATCTTATGAAGAATACATTCGTAAAAAAATATAAATATTTGCACAAATTCTGTTTTGGCTGTGCATAATGGAAGGGGATTGTTGTGAATTCGCAGATCACATTTTGATGTTGAGAAAATAAATGACTCCATAAACCTGGGCCAATTTCGTAAAAAAAATAAAAAAAGAATGTTGTGAAAGAAGTTGCATGGATTGTCATTCTTTATGAGCGATATCACTCTCTATAAAATCTCCATTTCTATTTTTCTGTGTATGATCAATATCACTCTTTATTTGACAAAATATGAAGCTCTATGATTTTAAAGAATTTACAGGGACTAAAAAGTTCAATGTATTTTCAGTATTTACAGCTGATGATTTTCGCCAGTTTCATCCAAAACTTCAATTTTTAAAACCATATGGCTGCATGTAACAGTGATGCAGATTAGTTTGAATCTATGTGTCTGCATGTGATGTTGTAGCTAATGCTAATGCTAATGCTATGAAACTCCTTTTATTAGGTTCAGATGAGTGGATAATATTTGGATAAAAGTTTTATAGTGAAGGTGAAAATGAGATGCAATTCATGCTGGCGAGATTTGGAAGGGCGTGCTGTTTCTACTACTTGTGGTCACCTCTTATGTATCCAAGATCAGATTATGATTAAGCTTTTTTAGTTCTATGCTTTCTGGATTACTGTTGCTTTCGCATATTGTCCCTTAACAGAATAAAAAGGCACTGAAGATGCAAACAAGATCCTTAATAATGATGCAGCCTGTCCAATCTGTGATCAAGTGCTCTCTAAGAGGTGAGTGCTTTATGGAAATGCTTATTCCTTGAAATGCTTGTTGTGGCTTGGAATTGTTTCTTAACAAACAGAACTTATTTGACATTTCTTGAATTTAAAATATGAAGCTCTTATGGTTTTAAAGAATTTACTGGGACTGAAAAGTTGAATATATTTTCAGTATTTACAGCTATATCTGTCAATTTTATTGAACACCTCTAATATGAACTATTGATTTGGGTAATCTTTACTCATGTTTCTTGCTCATGGTATTCTGATTTTACTTTCAATTTTGGTTTCCTCTTTACAGCCTTATGAAACCTGTGGAGATCAATCCAAATGATGAATGGATAAATGTAAGAAAGGACTTAGCTTAGAATATTACGAATATCTTGCTTCTTCTATTACATGTTATTAAAGTGAAATCCAAACATGCATCATTATTTGGTCAAAACATTGCTATTTCTTATTTTACTGGTTGCCTTTTTCCTTTTATTCATAATGAATTTCTTGCAGATGGCCATGGCTGGAATATCTCCACAGATATGTATCCTTTATAAGTTAATACAATTTTTCCTCAAATCCATCAACTACTAGTTTGAATGCAAGTAGAAAATTTGAAATGATAAGACTATTTGGTGGTACTCATAATTCTTCTATTTCATTTGAGAGAATTACCAAACTGAATAGCAGAATGATTCTTAGCATTCCCTGGGAAACGTGCAAAAACAGCCTTTTAATCCTTGCATCTTCCTTAAATGACCCCAGTGATGAAAAGTGCATACAGAAGCGTGATGTTTTTTATTGGGCAAAGGGAACTTGAGATGCAATACAAGATGAATAGAATTGTAGCTCAGTGCCGGCAAAAATGTGAGTCTATGCAAGAAAAGTTCACGGAAAAACTGGAGCAGCTGCATGCTGCATATCAGAAAATGGCCAAAAGGTGCCATATGATGGAACAAGAGATTGAGAGCTTGTCCAAGGATAAACAAGAGCTCCAGGAGAAATTTTCTGAGAAAGCCAGGTCAGTTTATATATTTTCCAAAGCCTTCAATTACTTTATCAGTTTATGATGCAAGCCTGGATCGTAATAAACACTGGTACTTTCAATACTAGGCAGAAGAGGAAACTTGATGAAATGTATGATCAGTTGAGGAGCGAGTACGAGTCAAATAAAAGATCAGCCATCCAACCAGCAAACAATTTCTTTTCAAGAAATGAGCCTGATTTGTTCTCAAACCCTGCAGCTACCATGATGGATAACAGAGACCCTATCCGTAAAGGTAATCATTTTCATTTTATAATGGCAATAGGACAGCATAGGCTCCTTGTGGTGCCTTAAAATGTTTCTTGATTATTAAAGTTCTTGTTAAGCTTACAACGATGGAAAATGTTTGCTTTGTCATTGTCACGCTGTAGCTTTTAATAATGCATTTTGGTTAAGCATCTCCAAAATTAGTTGACTTAATTTATGCAGATTGGACGGTTTTCACTCCCTCAACTCCAGGGCCTCGGGAGGATATATGGCCGGCAAGACAAAACAGCTCGAATTCTGGTCCCTTTGAAATCCGTGGTGGCTCACCAGCAAACCAGGCAACCATGCCAGTTGATGTTGGAAATAGAAGAATTGGTGCTGTCCCTTCCTTTGGATCTGGCAACCCCTCAATGACGCTAAGGAACTTGATACTATCCCCGATAAAGCGCCCTCAACTTTCACGAAGCCGCCCTCAGATGTTCACGTAAGTGATGGACTGTGTTCATTAACCAGACTTAGCAGTAGCGCAGCCCAATCTTGTATTTTGATTCAAATTGCTAGATATTTGATATTTCTGAGTAATTTATCTTTTATATTTTATTTTTCAGGCTGTAGGCTAGAAGGCAAGGCGTGCAACTTACCTGCACTCGCCGGACTGCTTGGTTTCAATACAGTCCTGAGAAGCTTTTTCTGTCTTCTCTTTCCTTTTCCTGTCTTCCACAAAACAAATAAAAAAAAAGGGAAGGAGAGAAATGATGAGGTGGCACAAACAAGAAACTGTAATCCTGATATCATGCAAGAGTAGATTTTGGCTTCCATAACAACAGATACACGGAAATAGCAATTATACTGTTGGATTTCTTGTTTGATATAATTAAAAAGGGTACATAGAAGTTGTCAAAGCGCTAGCTTTAAGGGGCACACGTGTTTGAACCTCAGCAACTCTTGATGCTTTTACATTGCTCTTGTAACAGTAGCATCCTCTGCTTTCTCTGACCAGTTTAACAGAGGATTCAGGTTCTACTAGGATATACTGAAATGATATTAGCATTTTCCTCCTGAGCCTGGATTTCTCGATCCAACTGCAACTTTTGTGCGTGTCTGCTATGAAAGAACGGCTGGACCATTTAGGCAGTTATAAATCTTAAGAGTCAATTCTAATTGGTCAATAAAAACATATTTCAATGCCATTTCTTTTCTATTTTTCAAGCAATTTCACTTCATTGTCGTTATTTAGAGTACATGATTTAAAACAGAGAACAGCATCTTGCTTGATACAAGGGCCTTGAGTTACAATTTTCTCACAGTTGATTCTCTGGGCCGGCACAAGCTTGGTTCACAAGGGAAAATGGAGATCCTGCGTTTTTGACTTCTCAATAAGAGAAATATAATTTCCCTACAAAATTACAAGACCTCCATCATGCATGCAAAATTTCTGTCCTTTCAGGTATTTACACTCCCTTTTCACATGTCCTCTGTGTTAATCTTGAGGCAAAAAAACTTTCAAGCCCGGGGCCTTGGAAGACATTTCAATGGTATCCCCATGCTGGATAGAGTGGAAAACATGAGAACCATCAATATATATTACTCCCTTCTTGGAAAACCATGAGGCCTTCATGGACTGATCGGATTTAATTACCCCGTGCATTAACCTGATTGCAGCTCCAGGTGAAATGGGTTCTCTCACCATATATTGAAGGTCCTCGGATAAAACAGGCATCGCAAATCCACCTGCCGAGAGCATTGCAGCTGTTGACCCAGCAGCAGTTGAGACTCTGAGACCACTTGATCGGCAGTTCACTAATGGGCCACACAATTCACCGCCCCTCTGAATCCTGACAACAAGAACAAAGGTTCAACATAGGTCGTATCAACATAGTATGCTGTAATCCAAGCATGCTCAATGCCAGATCTTTACATGAATGAGAAACGTGAAACTGTCGCAGGGCAAGGGTCTGCAATCAATACGTCATTGAGGGCATAAGTAGACAGCGGTTGTGAATTTACACTTAATGATATTCTCGACAGATTAGAAGGGACTTTGTGACCAGCTAAGATATCATCTAGCACCTGAGAAAAATCAACATGATTGATGAACAAAGGAAATTACTTACTATGAAAAGAATTTGGTGATTTCTGCTAATTTAGGTAATACATATTATAAGAACAAATGACACCATTCCAGAAAATACATACTATAAAAAAATGATAACAGTACAGGCACATAAACTCAAATGAGAGTACAACCATCTCAAGATTACAAATTATAAGATGAAAGTGTGTTTAAATCTCTTCTCCAAGGAGAAAGCCTTCTAATGACTAGCAATCCAGTCAGGATGCTTCTTTTAAAAATGGTTTAGTAAAATTAAGTTAGGTTTTCAGGTCTTGGATACACTTTCTGGATTGCCTAGTGATCAATCTATGCTAGCACAAATGCTAGTATTTAACTGGACATTACATGGCTACTATGTTGTCCTTTAATCAATACCCAAAACTTACAGTCACAGCCTATACATTATCAGAGTCACATTTATTGTCTATGCCTGCTTCTTTAATTTCCCTTCGTTAACCCCCGTTGGTATTTCTTACTTGTTCAAAACTCTGGACAGTTGCTGCACACAGGTAGCCAGTGCTTCTAGTAGCATCAAATTCATTACTGAATTTCTCCACCTACACCAAAGAGCATACTGTAATTGAACATCCAGAACAACCTTAACATCAAGGGAAAAAAGAAGAGAATCTAAATAAATCCTTGCAGAGATAATGAACACAATTCTAAGCTCAGCCTGACATATAAACTAACCTCTTTGACTTGTGTGGGATCTGAGTTCACTCCCAGAACCGGAGTTGAATCATCCAAGAAATGACTTGCTTGTAAAAGAGTTCCATCACCACCAACAGTAACAACCAAATCAAAATTCCGAATTGGTTGTGACAAATTTGTACGTAAGATGGGTTCCCAATCAATATTTGATTTCTTTCGTAAAATATCCTGACAGAAGTTTACAGCATCCTTGTGAACCTTACGCCTGTTATCTAGATAACGAAAAGCCTGCAATAATTCCAACACAAAATTGAGTAAGAAACATCGAAGAAACCTTTACATGATTAGTAAAAACAGAAAATGACCAAAAAACGAGGCTGAGAATTTAGATCAAATGGTTCCTTCAAACATTCCTTGACCAACAAAATTTCTAGCAAGCTGCCATCAAATTTGAGAATGAACAGAATTCCTCCATTGAAACATAAAAATTAAGCATTTTGATTTATAGTCATCTACAATTAAAGATATAATAGCTAAATAAGAGCAGTAAATGTCAAACTCAATGAAAATAATATAATCCAGAAAACGCTAATATCAACTTTGACATTTTATCAAACAGAGTATCTTCATCAAGGTTAAGCCAAATGTTTAAACAGTAAAGAAAAATGAAAATGTGACAAGGGAGAAGAACCCAAAAAGAAATGGCTAATATTTAAGAGGGTTGAAGTGAAGAAACCATGAATAGTGAGTGAGCTCTGAATATTCTGTAAAAAAAAATTGAGAGAGTAAAAGTGGTGGTGGTACTACTGTAATGTACATATGGTTGTTACCTGAGAATTGGTGATGGAAGAGCCACCATTTGATTGGCCAAATTGGTAAATATCAAAAGGTTTTAACATCAATAATAGCCGCCTCCTTGCCATCTTTATATCTTTCTCTTAGCTCGCTTCCTCGATGGGTTTAGAGCAGCGAAGTGCTGTCCGTTCTAAAGACTTGGGAGAGTAAGGGGCTGGAGATGCAGGCGTGCTGTGGAAGGCAGTGAGTTGGGCTTTGTGCCTGTTTGGGCTACTTTAATAACTGTTACTCAAAATGTGCAATTCTTTCTTCTAAATTAATGATACATTACACTTACGTTACGTTACAATTATAGCTATAACTATAAACTACAAACTATAAACTAAAACTTCAAGGTATTTTACTGTAAATCAAAGTTTATAGATATATTATATTAAAGATATTTAGTTTTTATCACATTAAATAAAAAATATCTAGCAAAAACCTAGAATTAATTCATATTTAAAACTATAAGCATATAAAAATATAACACATGAAAAACATGTTTTCAATATAAATATAATAAAAATAATTTAACCATATAATTAAATTTGCAACTAGAGTGTTTATGACTGGGTTCGGTCTAGTTTGGATATAAAAAATCAATCAAATTAAAAATAGTAATTTTTTTAAAAAATAACTTGTACCAAATTAAAAACATGTTCAAACCAAATTAGTTTAATTAGGTTAAAATTGATATTTTAGTGTGAAAAAAATAAAAAATTAAATATTTAGATAAAGTTTGAAAAAATAAAGGGATAATTTGATATTAACAATAAACATAAAAAAAACATATTAAACATGTAAAATTATAAATGACCAACTACCCTTGACTAAAAGATAAAAGGAAAAGAGAAAAAGGGAGGGAGGGAGTTTCAGAGAAAGCTAAATAAAGTCATCAAACTATAAATGTAAACCTTGAATTGAAAAGGTTCTAAATATAAATAAAACTTTACTGAAATTTTAGTAGAATTTATAAAAAAAAACCCCTCAAATTAAAAGCATATATTGGGATCTTTTAGCATTGATCAAATCATATAGTTAAGTTTATTACAATGAAGATAAAAAGGAAGGGTGGTTGCATGAGGAAAGAAAATTAAGGGAATAGAGTTTTAGAAAAAAAAAATTAGTTTTTTATACTTGGGTTTGCTTTAGGGTTCAACTTTAAACTAAATCAATTCAATTCAATTAGTTTCGTACTTTTAAAACCAAAAGTGAATTGAACTAAAATTTTTTTAATTTTCTAATTGGTTAATTTGATTTCTTTTCTTGGTTTGTTTTATTAGTTAATGTTTTTTTGGTTATTTTTAAACAACCCTACTTGCAATCAATGTTAATTCAAAACTCTAACAAACATACTAGTAATGAAAATATATCTATATTTAAATTAAAACAAAGAAGAGTATTTACATGTTCAAGCATTTTAAAGTGATAAAACATTTGATGTTGTTAAGGTTGAATTATATCCTTGAAGCTTTATTCCTCACAAGGATGTTTATAATATCTCTTCCAAGATTCCAACAATATCATCTTAGTTTAGATGCATGTCTAAATAAAATATTTGAATGAAAGAATATGAAACTCAAATATATCTCAGTAAGATAAACATAAACTTCAGATTAGGGTGGAAAATCAAAGTTTAAAGTGAGGAAAAAAACATTAAAATATGAGGTGAGGAAGAATATGTTAAAAACTCAAAACTTTAAGTTAGAAACTTTTTCTTCATTATTTTTTTATAATGAATTTTGAAAACTAAAAGGTCGAAGACTTAATAAAAATTAATTCCCACCATCATCAACCTTTGATTAACCACCATATAGCAACAATAAAAACAAGAAAAACCAAGG
This sequence comes from Populus ilicifolia, assembly GCA_015708895.1. Classification (NCBI taxonomy): domain Eukaryota; kingdom Viridiplantae; phylum Streptophyta; class Magnoliopsida; order Malpighiales; family Salicaceae; genus Populus; species Populus ilicifolia. The sequence goes on from SRLM01000922.1 coordinate 14,255, forward strand.
TTATTTTTAGTAAGAAAGTCAAAGATTCTTCGGGATTAATTTTTTATTCATCTATAATTTATTTAAATCATGTTGTTTGAATAAATTTTCAATAATCCTTCACATGAACAAAAATTGCTCACTATTTTAAAAACACTTAATGATTTGTTGAGAAATATTGATTTTACATATCACTACATCAAGATATGTAATTTTTGGCTTTCTCAGTGAAATACTATTGAATTTACTAAGTTCAATATTAAACACGATGTCTTGCACTATGTGGCCTTTTATGTAAACTAAGACAACTTATATAATTTTTTATTTAGAGATTTCCTTTGCTTTTCATTATTGTATTTATTTTGGCCCTGAATAACTTTTAGATACATGAGTATTTTGAAGATTTTAATATTTATCAAAATTCTCATAATTATACTCCATTTGATGCACCAATATATAAAAATCATTAAGAACTCAGCTTTTTCTTTATCATGATGCAACTAAAACTTATTTCATCATAGAAATAAGTAGAAAATAATATTTTTTTTAATGCTACCAAGAATTTTGTATGACTTAGGATCTTCAATCAATTAAGTATAGTTATCATCATTATACTTTTTCATATTTTAAAAGCTTTAAACCAATTTCTTTTGATGAGTTATACATAAACTCTCTCAAAAAATCTTTAGTTAGCGGATCCACAATATTTTTCTTTGACTTTACATAGTCAAAGAAAATAATTTTATTGAAGAAAAAATGTTTAATAGTATTTTGTCTATGATGTATAGACTTCTTATTAATTTGCTACATTGTGCCCTTCTAATTGTTGATTGATTATCACAAGGGATACAAATAACTAACATTGATTTTAACTAATATGAAATATCCTTATCCTCTTCAATTTTATCAAGAGCAATAAACTCTAATTCTATCATAAATCTAGTGATACTCGTTTGTTTAGAAAATTTTAGGACACAACTGCTCTATAAATTGTGAAGACATATCTATTTGTGGATTTCAAATTCATAGTGTAGATATTCAATTAGCATCATTATATCTAGTACTATTAGGTAATCAATATAGTGAAAATCATAGTATAAGGTGTATCTCAAATATTTAAGTACCTTTTTTATTGTCTCACATACTTGTGCATTCATACTTGGATTATTTGTAAATCTTCTCAGTAAGCATTATTGATTAATACTCAAAAGTGCATTTTTATCATGGTTTTATATCATCATTTTGCACTTAAAGTATCAATAACTCCTTAACTAAAGTACGTTTTATAATAATCTATCTAATAATATAAGATACCTTTAATTTGTGGTAAATGTCCATTTTAAATGCAGGCCTATCACATAAATGAAAGGATTGATTGATGACTTTAAGAACTTCAATTACAAAGGCAAAGAGATGATCAAACTTAGAAAAGAGATGTCGGTGCAATCCAAACCGGAACACTGTTCGGTAATTGGGTCATATCTGGAGCTATAGATCTCAGATTTAGGTCTACTTTATATGGATGGAAAGGTAAGACATAGGCCTACAACTTTCATATGGAGCCCAAGATCTAAAAAGGCCATTTTCAAGTCCAAATTATTGCAACAACAAAGAAGCCCGAATCTGTCCTCCAGCCCGAGCACTGTTCAGTATTTTGGCCATATCTGGAGTTCTAGAAGTCGAAATGAGCTGAATTTTTTACACAAGAAAGCTGAGACAATTGCCTAGAACTTTCATGTTTTCAAGTGGCTCTAATTTTGACGTCATCAATGACGTTTTGGGCAGACAAGAGAAGATAAGGATTGTCACCAAGTCAAGGGTTGGCCATCTACTCATCAATTAGTCATCAAATCAATAGTTCCCAATTTTGGCCTATAAAAGGAGGCATTTGCCATGCATTTAGGCATCTTGGTGTCCAGATCAAGATCATGCTCTTGTTTTCTCTCTTTGTATTCTTTATGCTTTGTTTTCATTAATATCAAGTTTATGCCTTTCATTTCCTTTCCTTTCTTTAGTTAACTTTTATGTTCTTATTTTGTTTATCTATTTTTCTTTCTTTCATTATGTCTAGCTAAGTTAATTATGTCAAGGTGAAAAGGTTACACTAATGGTGTAAGAATAAGTATGGTATAAACTTAATATGGACTTTAATGTTTAATACTAACATGTTTTATATTTGTTATCTTGTTCACTCTTTAATACTTTGCTTGTTAAATGATTAATCTTGATTTATGTTGTATAACAATTGGTACAACAAATGCTTGGCACTTTCATAGCCCATAATGTATGGTATAACCGACACCTGAGCTATGAAAGGAACTTGATTTGTTGTTAACATAAGTTATAATCATGAATGCTTGACGAAATTTACAAGTATTAGCATTAATTGAATAAGATGACTAATGTAATCATGTTAACAATCTATAATATGGAACCTCCTTTATGTGTGGATTCCAATTGAACAATAAAAGTTTATACTATACTTGTTTGACATACCATTAGTGGAACCTCTAACCTTGACATTTGTTATTATCATTGTTTAATCTTTACTTTAATACTCTATCTCCAAGTTCTCATCATCATCATCATCTTCTTCTCTTTCTTTATTATTATTATTATTATTGTTGTTGTTGTTGTTGTTATTTATAATTTGTACAATAACCTCCCTGTGGTTCGACCCCGGTCTTGCCGGGTTATTTATTACTTCGACACTCCTGCACTTGGGAGAAGACATCAATCTCTTTGTCGTGTCAATTATGAAGCCTTGTACAATTTATAATGTACATTATACTTTTAATTATTTGAGAATATTTCATTTGATTTATTTCTATACCTCTATTATTAGAAAGATGTATACTTATATCAATTGATGTTTTGATAATGCTATTGTTACCTTTAGAAAACTTATCAAGAATTTTCTCAATATAATGAGATTGGGGATAATATTAATCATTTAGATGTCCTAGAAATTTATACTCTTAGTATGACTTCTGTAACATCTAAGTCTTTCATGTCAAACTTGTTAGTTAATATTTTCTTAGTAGACTTGATCATATAATCATTTTTGTCTAAAATTAGTATACAATCCACATAGAGACATAAAATGATATAACTTTTATTTGTGTTTTTTTTTCATATAAACACAATTATCAAATTGTTGGTTTTGAACTCATTTGACATCATAACTTTATCAAACTTTTCATATCATTATTTAGATACTTGTTTCAAACTATATAATGATTTGACAAGCTTGCAAACTTTTTTTTTCTTGTTCATTGACAACAAACTCATTGAGTTATTCCATGTAAATCTTCTTTTTAAGGTAACTATTTAAGAAAGTTGTTTTTGCATCCATTTGATATATTGCAATCTTGTTAATAGTTGTAATAACTATTAATATTTTTATGAAAGTTATTCTTGAAGTAAATGAATATTTGTCAAAATATTCCAAACCTTATTATCGTATAAAACCATTAACCACAGGTCTAGCTTTTATACTTGTCAATAATGTCATCAACTTTCATTTAACTTTAAATTTGTCAATAGTGTCATTGACTTTTATTTTTCTTTTAAAAATCCACATATGACCTAATAGTTTATCTTTGGAAGGAAGATCTATTAGTTCTCATGTATGATTATTCATAATGAATTTAATTTTATTATTGACTATATTTTTTCAATTGAAAGCTTTAAGACATGATGACATTGTCTCGAATTAGGTTTGAGGTTAATTTTCTAATAAATATGTTAAAAAATCAAGACCAAATATTTTAATTATTTTTTTCCTTTCACTCTTTCTAATCTCAACTTCATCATCCTTTGATTGATGATGATAATTATCCTTAACAATTCTCTTAAATAAATATTTTTTCTTGTATGTCCTTATAATTCAAATCCTCCTTTTCAAATCATATTAAGTTTATTAAAAATTTCATGCTATTAATAAAAAAAAACATATTTCTTACATAAAAAAGGATATACATAAATAAAGAAGTTGGTTTTAATTTGTGAGGTTTTTGGCAAAAGTTCATATAACAAAGGACTTTTTACTTGACACAATTATGTCACATACATGAAGAATAAAAAAAAAAATTGATGCCAAAAACGTGTTGTTTTCTACTTTGTTATGAAAATAATTTACCCTTCCTGCATGCTGATTAACTTTTTTAAAAAAGCTTTTGATGCTAAAAACATGTTTATACTTTATATACATGGTGATTGATTGAAATAAAAGCTTAAAGCTAAACTAGTTACTATCATTCTTGTTGGCTGATCAATAAATATCCCTCATTCTAAGTAACTGAAAAAAAGTTACTTATACAATATATAAAATATATTTTTAACTTATTAATTTAAACTTTTAGAAGAGGTGGTGTTCATTTTTAAGTATAAACCCTCCATGCATAATTTTGAAATATCAAATCCTAAATGAGATTTTAAATAATATTAGTGTTGATTGGATATGGAATCCATAACTCTAAATCATCTATATTAAAAGAAAAAATTCATTAAAATAATGGATATTTCAAAATAAATACTTTTATTTAAATCATTTAAAAATGAATATTTTAGAATGAATGACTTGTTTCTCTTCTCATATGATTTATTTGATGGACTTTTTTTTATTACCATTAGATGGTGCTTGAGTATTAGTAAATATTCATAAATAAACATTTCTTTGGCCATTTTAAAAACCATTTTCAAACTTCATAATGAATTAAATTCTAGGAGTAAAAATATATTCCTTCTATTAATTATTTTATTTATATATTTTTTTTAATTTTGATGGAAATATAATATTTTTTATTAATAGTACGGTTATTTGAATAAAACTTAAAGCAATAAAAACAAACATCCATTAAAACTCAAATGATTTTAAATTTAGTGGGAAAAATATTATTTATCCAAAACTCTCTTTTTATTATCCATTTATTTCTTTTCAATTTTGGTAAATGTTGGTACCATGGTTTTTAAAATAAAAACTTACCATAATCTATAATCTATAAAGTAATTTTAAATTATGAAAAAAGATATTTTGATTATTTGTATGAGATATTATAAAAAAGAAAGAATAATTAATTATAAGAAAGAACATAAACAATTAAAAATAATATATATAACAATAAAAAGATAAAACTATTATTTAAAAAGCATAACATAATTAAAAAAAAATAAATATTATTATAACTATTTATCTAAATATAATTGATTTTAATATAAATATTTTTTAAAATAAAAAAAAATAAATAATCAAGTATAGACATACTTAGGCATGAAAGGATGGCCTATAGAAGCATGGGCTTAAGAGCCTATACTATAATTTATTTATAGATAACAAATGATGCATTGTTCGTTTACAATTATTAAAGGTGGTTGAAAAATCAAAATATAACCTTTTGAATCCTAAAATTTAAAACTTTAATTTTTTTTACTCCAAAGCATGGACAAATAAAATATCATATAGACCTCTTCCAATCATAAAATATATTTTAATAGACAAGAAAACTTAAAATCAAATTAAGTCATTAATATTTTTTAACTTTGATCTATTTTTTCTAACATTATTAAAGGTAAAAGCTATATTCATTGAGTTTTTTTTAAAAAAAAAATTATAGACATTAAATTAGAGTTATATATGTTCAAAATTTGGGCACTCAATATATTTCTCTCCCATATCCCTTTTCTAGCAACTTTATATCTCTTATATCAATAAATAGGGACTTAAATACAAAAAAAAATAACATTCTATAATTGAAATGTCAAAGAAAAAATCTATAAGGTATAGAATGCTCGTGCAATTTGAATAGTAATTTTTTTAATTAGTATCAATTTATGTTTTTTAATTTTTTTAAAATAACCCCATAATTGTTATTATAAGGATGTTTTAGTGAGCTAAAAGAAAAAAGATAATATAGGATAAAGAAATCCACCTGGATAGCTAGGAAACCTCCAAGTAGCTTTCCTGAGAACTGATTTTTCAAATAAAAAATAAATCAACCTATGCATCATCCCTATGATAAATTGTTTTGTGTTTGCTTTTAAAAGATAAAGTTATAGGTTTTACTTTTTATTATAGTTGTCTAAATTGATAGGGGTATGCTTATAAAAATAAAGATAAACAAAGATAAATGTTGTAGTTGATGTAAGATCTTTTATTATAAAGAGAAAGAAAAAGAGAGAGAGATATGAGTCGTTGCATTTTACAATGCATTTCAAAAAAATTTGGTATAAATTAATTGATGATGAAGAATCTATTAATGAGAGTTATCGATAATAGTGTGGTTGTCATGGATGATAATGTTGTTCAAGGTCTTTTTTTTTCTATATATCTCTATAATCTCTTTCTTCTTTCTCTCTTTCTCTTTTTTGTTTGTTTTCAATTTTCTAGATATTTTTTGATATTGATGTCCTCTACTTCTTTTCATATAAATTCTTTGAAATATATATAAGGCCACCTAACTTGAAAAAAAGTTTAGAAACTCTTGACTCATTATAGTCCCTCATTTCCTTTCTTTTGACATCTTGGTGAGTTGATAGGATTGATAGGAGTTTAATCAAATTCATATAGTTTCATGATAATTAAGAGCACTAATGGGTCTTTCAAATATTCTAAATAAATGATTGGTTATTTAATGAAAAAGATAACAATCATTTTATATATCATACCTAAGATAAGTTGATTCATGTTTATTTTTAATGATAAAAAGATACATATTGTGCTTACATGCTAATAATTTTTTTAAACTGATATGTGTGCACTTGATACTAAGAATAAAATACTATGAAGACCATAAGAATTGATATTGGATCAAATTTTGACAACATGGTATATTTCTTGATTTTAAAATATAGACATTAGATTTGAGAGAATAGTGAATGATAAATTAGGTTTTAAGTATGTTTTCTTCGATTATACTCAAAATAGATCCAAAAACCACCACTCATTCTAAATCAGTCTATGCGAGGTCATATCAATACAATTCAAATTCACTCATCACATAAAAGTTATGATCTAGAAAATAATTAAACAAACATCCACACATATTCAAAATTAAAATTTAATAAACAACAAGTATAAACATCTAAATTATATTTACAAACCAAGTTTCAAAAGAATATTAACCAAATGTTTATTATAATTATTATTTTTGCATGAAATCAAATGTTGACATCTTGAAAATGACTATCAATATAATAACAGTTTATTGAATTACTAATAAAGTGTATTAAAATGATATTTCTTAAGATACCTTTTAATTTATAGATCCATATTCACACAAAACAAAAGTGATATATATATATAAACAAAGTGGCTTATCAACCTTATCTAGTATCTTTCAACTTTCAATAAACATGACATGTTTAAGGATTGTGTTATCCCTAGGTTAATTCTTGGATTAAAAAAAATCAATCAATATACATACAAACAATCACGAAAAAAAAAAAATTATTGTTGTTTTTTATATGAAAACATCTAAACATATGAGGGACAAGATCCATATAAAAATCTTACCATCACCAAGTTAATTATTTGATAAAGAAAATAATTAATACACGTCCAAACCAAAAGTAAAAATAAAAACTTTTTCAATATAAAAATAATCCTACCATTTATTTTAAAAAAATAATTGAAAACCTTTATTTGAGCATAAACTCCACCCTAACTGAACGTGTATTTGTGTATATGTGTGTGTAAATTCACACAAAGTTTAAACAATTATACCTTAGACAATTCTATTCCAATCTCAATGTGGATTGTTGATTATAACCTTATCGCACCTTAGAAAATAAATTTGTCATGGCTTTATATCCCAAAGTTGCCATATAATGATGCAAACTCCAATACTTCAATATATCATGAAAAATATATACAAACAATCTTAAGTAACAAAAGGAGAAGGAGAAGGTGATTTTAAACTTAGAGCATAATTAAAAACCATTCAAAGTAGTGTGAATGCATGGAATCATGTATTACCCTAGTGATAGGTGTGTGAGGTGTAGAACATATAAATCTCCTGTTTTGATACTACTTTTTCCTTTCTTTTTTAGGTGTTTTTATGTTGAATTTTATGGTTAAAATGGCAAAGATAAAGGTTGTCACGAGTCTAGGATTTTTTACTTGATTGTAGGTAGAAATTTACTAAAATTTTAGTTTGATTTTAGTTAAAGAAGGGATGGTATTTTCAACCTAATTTTTGCGTATTGATGGATCAGTACTTCGATTTTATGATGGAGATAAGTTTTCAAGATTGTTAGGTTATATAACTACCAATCTATTTAGCTCGGGAAAAATAAAAAAAATGACATAATTGATGGTGTGTTTTGAATGAAGAGAACAATAATTAAAGGTTATTATATGCACGAGATGAGAGAGATTAAAAGGTTTTGATTGGAGTGGATATAAAGAAGGTTGTGTTGTGTTATTATATGCACTGAGATGGTTGATTTGACAGCTTTTAATTAGTGGTTATAAAAAATTATCTTATGAAGCGTAGAGTTGCAAATATCATATAAAATAATAATATAAAAAAACTCATTGAAACCAACATCAACAACAATAATCTTTCCCATAAAATTGTAATCCTTCGCTACTAATACTATTTTTGTTGGAAAAAAGTTCTAGAAACCATAACCACACAATCTTTATCTCTTTTTCTCCTTTACTAAAAAAAAACCACGTTTGTTCTTCTTCAAAGAACCACAGCTTTTACATTGAAAAAACTCATTTATGATTTAAAAAACTAACCACTAAAGAGTAAAGATAAAGAGTATCTAAATAATTCAACCAACCAAAATAAATTAGTTTTTAATGATCATCTCTTCTAGATGTTGGGTTAGCTCAACCCTTTATATTTGTCCCCTTGCTTGTTGTTCAACCTGTCCTAGAGGTATAGGATGGCGACATTGAAGGTAACCAGTAAAGCATCGTATTTCTAGGCATAAGTTGGGTTACCTTTTAGGAAGATTGTTGAGCTATATATTTGGCATGAGCTATAAAAATGGATACATGTGATATTGTGCTGAAAGTGTAATAGCATCGTCCGTCGTGTCCATTACAAGCCTGTGAAGGTAAATACATCAGGAATGGCAGGAAAGATATAAGATGCAAAGATATAAGACGCTTGAGAGTACAATGAGCTCGTCCATGTGCATCTCTTTGTGCTTAAAGGAATTAGACGATGAGGAACGATGAAGAACCATAGCATAGTATGTGTAGTTGAGACTGCTCAATTAGCCCTAGAGCTGGCAATTTGCTGTCAGATTCTTTATAGCTATATAATCGGCCTCTATCTATGAATTGTGCTGATTATCGGTTAATCATAATGACTTTGTTTTCACCAATTTGTTTGTAAAATTGCATCAATATTGACTAATGAAACAATATTAAATATGATCCTACCGGATATGCTAATGTATTGTAATCAATCAGGTTTTTAGTAAAACTTACCCATCTTTCCTAGTAATTAAATGACCATTTTATATTTGATATAGTGAGTTTCAAGTTTACGCAACCTCTTATTGTCCCCTAATCGATAACAACTCCTGGTTAATTTAACCGCTATCCATCAGTTTTAGCCTTATTTTTCTTGTTTAGTAGTAAACTAGTGTTCTCAATTAGTCAATGTAAACACAGTTAAAAATTCATATGCAAGAACGACATCAACGCATCACCCAACAATTTCCTTTTTACCTGCTGGGAAAATTTTGCATTAATTGGCATCGTATGCATGGTTCTCTCTGAGCAATTTTCAGGCAAACTTCTGAGTACAATCATAGCTACACAGCTAAGTTCAATCAGAGTTACTAGATATATTGGATTAGCTACGCAATGTTAGCAGGAAAAGGAACATCTGATATGGTATTGCTGTATGCTATAACTATCAAGCCAACATCGATTAAAATGAAGATTACAAGCCCCAAAGGAGTACCTAGGCACTTGAAAGACATTCACATGCATTCGGTAATGGAAAGAACTGCCTTCAACTAGCTTCACAGCTTCGTGGGTTTGTGCCTATGAAATTACAAGGCATGTTAGAGTTGGAAAGTGAAGCGGATATTATTTAAGAGACATCAACACTAACTTTTAATGTACAAGGAGCTGTTCGATTACCTTGGAAAATGTTAGAAGCTTACTTTCAGAAAAGAAGAGCTTCTAAGAAAGTAATTCAAGACATGGGCAGGTAGAGTGACATCCTTGTGGTCGGTTTTCAACTTCAGATACTTCAAATTAGAAAATGGTGAAGGATGTTTATCTAGAGCAGCCGGAACCTCAGAGAGAATCTGGAAACACGGAAATTTCATATAAAATGAAACCAGATCAAAGGATGCTAACTAAGAAAGAAACCTTAGAGAAAAACAATGAAATTAGCAATTTAGTTATTCAGTAAGCAACAAATGCAAGGTTATAAAATAAAAATCACATCACGAAACCTGATGTCGATAGATGATCATGATAACCAGTTAAACAGTAGTTGGATATAGCTGAAGAAAAAGTTGTCTTTACATGTTGACTCAGTCAGTCCGTTAGTTATTAATGATGTACAGACATGTTCTCACATGAAAGTCCGCAGCAGAACAAGAACATAAAGGATTTGATATTTCACCAAATTAAACTACTGTATAAATTCTTTTAGCTATCTCCAACAAAACAAAAATAATTTAGTCATGGGTAAAATATGTGTGCAATGAGAACAAACACATTCTTTTAACTTGTAACACCACTTGAAAGCGATACAGACAGAAAATTAATAATCTGTAAGTGACACTCCACAATACTTGAAACCAAAAATTGCAACATTAGAAAATCCAGTTTTATCAAATATCAAAGTTGTGCAAGCCAATCAATCAAAGCCAGTAGCTGTAAACTTGTAAGGAAAAGATAGCTATAAAAGATGCATGGAATGTAAAATTCAATTATTCAAGGACATGTCACATTTCAACATTACACTTGGAGGGTCAATCAGTTGCAGCACCAATGCCAAATAACTGAGCAAGCTCATAGTATTAGAGAAGTAAAAATTCAATGTCAAAAAAGCTTAGGTCATCACATGCAGAATTTAACCCTGACTAATAGTTAAGATTACAGAGTTGCAAGAATATGAACCAAACCCCTCCTCACCTCAACCCCCCGACACACAAATCCTAAAGAGTTGTTATCAAACACACATGGGCTAAAGCACAAGTGAGTGACCGCACACGAAATCCTAAAATTCTTTCATGCAGTAAAGAGAATATCTGTTGCCTCTTCAATATAAAACATAAAAGGAGGCATTTGTCAACTAAATTGGCGGCACTCTAGAGAATGAAGTGGTTGTTAATATGCTAGGAACTTTATGAAAGGTCAGCAAGACAAATCTAAATGAATGCACACAAAGAAAATAATTTTCTTAAAGATGGTCATGCAAATTAAGAATTTAACCTTCTGCATAAATCTTTAAAGCAACAAAAATGGCAAGATTCACAATATTTGTAATGTTTACATGCCATCTGAACTTGCAGCCTTGTACCACAAACTTTAGCAAATAAATCTCTTAAATGGTAGAATGTTTTAAAAAACACACCTCAATGATATTCATGGATAATGTCAAAGATTTTGCAATGCAGAACTGATGAAGCATCTTGATGAGATTGAGACCAAGCCCCATTTCATCTTCTTCTGAAATGTATTCATCTTCAACTTCATAGAATGGATAGTTATGACTGTGATGGTATCTCTGCAAGACTACATTTACATCATCTAAGGAGGTAAGATTCACTTCAGACCAAAATAAAGGAGTGTTCCCATCAAACTTGAAACTGGTAAGCTTAGGAGCAAATAACATAACCTTGCATCCATGCATAATTCTACCATATCTCCAATTCAAAATTTCCAAGCTTTTCAGATTAAGAACATGAATATTGAAATTTTCAATCGTGTCTAAGCATATATCTTCAATTTTCAGATTTTCAAGATTCGGGCAACTTGAGAAAATCTTCCCATCAAAATTCCGAGCCCCACCAAGATGCAATGTCTTCAGAGACTGTAACCCCAAAGATTTTGGCAAAGCTATGCCACCATCAACTTTCAATTTTAGGCTCCTCAATGATTCACATTCAAAGAAACAACGAGGCAACACAATTGGCAAATCCCAATGAGCAGTATTTATAGATATCTCTTCCACGTGATGTTTAACTGCATAATATATCAACGATTCCACCAAACTACATCGAGTATCACGAAGTATATCTAAGGAAATCTTAACAGCCTTAAGGTTATTGCGACGTACTAAAACATGATAGATAAAGTCAGTGAAATTGTTCACCTCATCGTCATAATAATCTGAATTGATCAAGGATGAAAATGTCTCAAAATTGAAGTCGAGATAGGGATGAGATTTCCACACATTCATCCATCTTTTGGACAAAACACAGGTCTGAACAGCTTGTACTGCGTCCACAAAAGATAAAATGTGATGCAGAAGTACATTTGGTAGCGTGCTGATCCTGTCTTCATCGTTGTTCAGTGATGACCTCTTCCTAGTCCTTGGTTCCCCTGTTGGTTCTTCGTTGTTTTGAGGTTGTCTATCTGTTTCCAGTATGATTATTTCCATTTTTAATGTGGAGAGACAAGGAGATACCTATTGATTGAGAACTGCAAATTCCACAACACAAAAGGTAAACAAGGAATGTTACGAAGTCATCGAAATTTGAGAAAGAGTTATAATTACAGTTCAGTATCCTATCTATGGTGGATATTTCAAATTAACCATCACATTAAATTTTCTTCTAATTGTACTATCCAGCTTAATTATACTGCCAATATAATCTCTTGAGTGGCTTAAAAATGAATTTGTTAATTTTCAGAGACTAGTTTATTGTTAGCATATGTCTCAAAACGTTATTTATAATAATACAGCATTTCATGCCAAAGTATATCTTCAAGAATTTTGATTCACCTTATAAACAAAATTTAATATAAAAAGTTTCATGAGAAAACAGTGAAAAGAAAAGGGTATACAATTTGGATATCATAAACACAACTTCGTATTTTTCTATCTTTTCGTTCAAAAAAAAAAAACTCTAGGATCAATATTACTATTATATTAAAAAATTAACATATGTTATTTCAGTTATAACATAATTTGTCATTTTTTTCTAGATAATGAATTCAAATGAGATTACGGGGTTAAGAAAACCTGATTAAAATCTATTGTTTTGAATCAATGACCTATGTCAAATTGTTTTTAGAAGAAAAAAATCTTATGCTTTGCTTGGATTAAAAGTGAGTGGAAATAAAAGGAATTAAAAAAGTAAACTTCGTTGTGTGTTAAAACTATACTCAGAATCTTCCAGTTTATGTAGATACCAATGAACACATCTATCTATCTATCCATAGACAACAACCAACAAACCCCAATCTATTACAGGATTAAAACAGTATGTGCTGAATGAATTTATTGCATAACCATTTGAATTCAAAGGGTTTTAAGGATACCCACCTGAGAATTTCGCCGGAGACGCGACAGTTGAGGGGAATTTGAGGGATTCGTATTTGTTTGTTTTGGTGAGGAAGTGTTAAAGTCGGCGGCTTTTCACCCGCTGTTTGGAGCGTATATAAACGATCAGGGACGGGTAGTAGAAAGTTAATAAACTACAAATGCATCCCTCTCCGATAAACTATATTTTCAATCAATTTCTCTAAGTTCAAAATACGGCAATTTAACTTTAAAACCAATCACATTCCTCTTTGCAGTTCACTTCAAAAAATAAACAAGGTGAATTAATTTACTATTTTAAAAACATCTCCAGGCCCAAACTTAGATATATTTAACCTAAAATAATAAATTTAATTTTTTAATTATATATTATTTAAAAAACTAATATTTAATATTATTCAATAACACTACATAAATTTAAAAAAAATTATAATTATTTCTAATAATATTTTACCTAATTTTATTGTACATTTAAAAAATCATAAAAACTATAATATTTATCGAATGAATTTTATATATAATAAAATTATAAATAAATTAATGAAATAAAAAAAAATATTTAATATAAAGTATTATTTATTTAATGATGTAATAATAGTATTTAAAATTATGATATTTAAATTAAAAATTCCAATATTAATTTATATCTTTTTTTGCTTATTTTATAATCTCAATTTAAAAATTATTTTTAATCAAATTCATTAAACTATTTTATATTCAACTTTAATTTCAATCACAGTTTTAATCAAATATATATAAATATCAAATTAATCTCACCTAAAAATATTTTTTATAAAACTAAATTTAGTTTTATTTATTCAATATCAAACACATGTTTAGAAGGTAGTCATTAGATCTCATAGAATGTTAAACATGCCTCTCTAATTCGACAAGCTTCCTCACAAGCTAGTGCATATGTTACATGTATCATGATTTTTTTAATTTTTTAATTGATTATTTACTAATTTTTAAATTTTATTTCATATCTCATCTCACTTTAGTCTAATAAAAGCTCTACCATAAAAAAATGTGATAATAATAAAAAAATGATCTAACCAAATTAGATTAATAGTCATGCTCTTTACCTAAGTCAATATAATATAGCATCATCTTTTTATTTCAATTTTTTTTTTATTTTTTTTTATCCTTGAATAGTTTGTTATTTTGCATTTGAGCATGATCAAGTTAAGTATGCATTAAATGATAACAACTTAATAATTTGTTAAGAGATAGATCATGTTTTAAGCTAGAAAATCGAATCAAGTTTAGGTCCATAAGATCAAATTGATTATTCAAATTCAACTCAAATATAATTGAATCTGAAACTTAAGTCATCTAAGAGATGATATCATATAATACGGTAAAATTAATAAAAATAATTTTGCATTGACTTTATTATTATTTTTTAAATTATAAATGAACAAACTTGTTCTCATAAAAATATCAAAATATCAACTCTGGTAAAATCTAATATATTGATTTTCAACCATGAAGGCATACATATATGCATTAAATGAAGAAACACCTCCTGGAAATGTATTTCCTAAAATTATACCATGTTATTATTATTAGAAATATACTAGTTTGTCATGCTACAATGTGGGCTCATCTTTTATTTTCATAAAATATCATATTTTAACAATGGTAGGATCTAAGGCTCTTTGGGTATAAGTTTATTTTCAACCTTTCACAGCTAATAAGGGTTATATAGCATACAAGGTCTAATAATAGTTGGATCTTGACGTACCTAAGCATCACGTGAGCATTAGGGGTATGACCAACCACCAGGCAGGCAACACCAAGCATCACATGTGCATAGAGTGTGTCTAGTACTGAGGCATAACCCAAACACCATGTAAATGTAGGGGGTGTGCCTACCACCAGACGAGAGCCAAGCGTCATATGTCCCTATATAGTTTATTTTTTATAGTAATAACACTTTATTAAAATTTATTAATGATGATGATAATAATATTAATAGTAATTTTTAATTTTATCTTTCAAATCAAATCTTTAATTGTTTTCAATATTAAGAATAATTTTTTTCCAATTTAGTAATTATTTTATTAATAATATTGATTACTATAAAAATAATAATATTTATAACACAAAAAAATAATATTTTTAATATTAATACTTTTGATTATAGTAAAAATAATAATATTCATAACCCAAATAATACTATTTTTAATACCAAGAATATTTAGAACATAAATAATAATATTTTTTATATCAAAACTTTAATCTCTTATAAAAATAATAATATTTGAACAAAAATAATAATATCTTTGAGATGAATACTTTGTATTCTAATATTGAAAATGCAAATTCTAATATTTTTTTATATTAATACTTAGAATTGTTAAATATTTTTAATAATACTACGTCGTAGGCTCACTTTTAAAAAAAAATAATATAAATAATAATATTTTCTTTCAAATTTATTAATTATTTTATTAATAATACTAATTATAATAAAAATAATAATGTTTCTAAAAAAATAATAATATTTAAAATCCTAAAACATAAACATTGAGTTTTAATGAATGACTCAATAGAATTAGGTCTTTACACTGACTCATTGATCATGAGTACTAACAACCGACCCTTTCCTCTTGAGTCCAAAGACATAACTTAAGCATCATTTGTCCCCAATCTAATGCACCTAAAATGTCATATGTGTGCTTAGAGTGTCCAACCTAAAGGCAAAAGTCCAAGTACCACATGTGTGTTGATGAGTGTCTTATCTAAAGACAACTAGTGTTATGCATGCATAGAGTGTGTTGGGGGGTGCCCAATCCAAAGAAAGTTATCCAAGTGCCATGTATGTGTAAGGTGTATTCAGCATTTAAGCATAGCCCAAGTGCCATGAATTTTTAAGTGGTTTTTCTTCGATAATAATAATAATTTTTAAAAAATTTATTAATGATAATAATAATAATAATTTTAACTTTCAAATTAAATCTTTGGTTGTTTTTCCATATTAAGAATTTTTTTCCTAATTTATTACTTATTTTATTAATAATATTGATTATTATAAATAATAATACTTATAACACAAAAAAATAATATTTTTAATATTAATACTTTTGATTATAATAAAAATAATAATATTCATAACACAAATAATACTATTTTTAACTCCAAGAATATTCATAACACAAATAATGTTATTTTTAGTTTCAAGAATATTTAAAACACAGATAATAATATTTTTTTATATTAAAACTTTGAATTATTATAAAAATAATAATATCATAACAAGAATAATAATATCTGCGAGATGAATACTTTATATTTTATGAAAAAGAATAATATTGGAAATGAAAATTATAATATTTTTTATATTAATACTTAGAATTGTTGAATATTTTTAATAATACTATGCCACGGGCTCACTTTTTTATTTTTATTAAAAATGCCATAAAATTTATAATATAAATAATAATATTTTAAAAAAATAATATTTTTAAAACAAATAATAATATTTAAAATTCTAGAACCCATAAACATTAAATAATTAGGTCCTTGCACTAGACCCATTGATCATAAATCATGACGTCTGACACATTCCCTAAAGTTCGGAGCCATGACTTAAGCACCACTTGTCCCAACCTCACATGGCCCAAACACTATGTGTGATAGGGAATGCTCAACCCACAGGCAACAATCCAAGTATCACATATGCGCTAGGGTGTGTTTAGCACTAAGGTACGAGCTTAAATGCCACGTGTGTGCTGGAATGTGTCCAATACTAAAATAGAGTTCAAGCGTTATATGTGCATTAGGATGTGCTCACTTCCTAAGTAAACAACCCAAGCATCACGTGTGCGTATGAATGTGCCCAGTAGCCCTCCAGCCTAGTGCTTGGATTCTATAGGATGTAGCCTCTCCACATGCCCTAATTTATAATAAAAGCACTCATAATTTATAATATTTATGTTATAATGCAGAATAATATAATTTACAGTGAATAATATTCATGTTATAGTAAAATATTTATCACTTTTAGTTATAGTTAATAACTCACAACGAGAAAAGTTTTTGCAAAGGCATGTAATAACTTAAGCTTTTATGCCCGAGTAGTTTAAAATTATAGATGAAAAACACGTTGATCATTCTTTTTAACTTAGATATATCTATACGGGAGGCAGCCAAAACACCAAGTATGAGGAAAGGGTTCGCAATGCAAAGAAATTATATGAACAATAGCTTATATAATTTGAGAGAATGTATTATTTGATTGATCATTCTTAAAAAGGTAGGCAACACCTGTATTCTTGAATTTAGCAACAACAAAAAGCATTACAAAAGAAAAGCATTCAGCAAACAAACAACAAAGCGATGCCTCATCAATGACAAAGAGTAAAGGTGCATTGCAAGACAGCCAAGTAAATTCTTGCTGTAGCAGTCAAAAGAGGCATGTAAATGTAGCTGGAGAACAGGTTATAATGTTGTTGCACGCACAAAAAGCAAGTGCAATCCTATTGATGGAGAATCCCTGCAAATGAAAAGGCAACCATTAGTGGTAGGGATTAAATGAATGGAAAAGGTGGGATGCGATGAAGAAGGGTACGTGAAGGTGAATCTAATGTGTTGAGGTTGAAGAAAAGAGAGAAAAATAAGTCAGAAAGCACTTGTAAGTGATCTTACACAGACAGAGATGGAACATTAAGAAAATCATTAAGAGCCAATAATGTTTCTAAATGTGCCTTGTACCCATTGTGTAAAATAATTTCCGATCAATTTATTTTTTGGTGTCTAATTAATGACAACAGAGTTGATTAGTCATGCCATTCACATCATTAAAACTTGCTGGATCTCAAGTATTAATTCTGTGGCACCTTCAGATGAAGTTAGGCGCTTTGGCCTAGTATAGTTGGGGAAAACTTGTAGAATCTCTGGTATTAATTCTGAAGCTCAAAGCATGTAGATGTGGCATGGTGTTAAATTCAAGTTGTTTAGGTTTGGGATACATGCTATATTTTTATAAGATCTAAGCGATTTTTTAAATTTTTTTCTAAGCCTAGAAGTGTTATTTTATTACACATAAAAATTAAAAAAACTTGAAATATTCTTGTCTAACAGCCTATCCCTTTTTTAACTTAGAGTCAAATAAATATTTTTACGATTACAATCATTTCTCAATTTTATTAATTCTAGGTATAAAAGAGTACTTTAATTGTGTGAAATTAGAAAATAAACATATACCCTAAACAATCTTGTAATAACCAAATTTAAATCTCTAAAAGGTAAAAAGATAAGATATGACAAACAAAAAGATAACAATTATGCATTTTAGCTATCATAAAATAAAAAAAAAAGATACAAATAATCGATTAGCAATAACAATATAATAATTATATGTCTATACACACCATTTCATATAAAAAAAAACATAATTGCACATCTAGTTAAATAAAAAACAACTAAATTTAACTATTAAGAAACGTCTCACAAACCTTTTTTTTTTTTAATTTACATAGGGTGTCCGGGCCAGCTTACGCGCACAACGACTAATCCCCACGGCCCATTGAATATTCTGCAAACCCAGTAGGCATGTAAGGCATCGCGGGGGTGACAGACGTGCACACCAGGGCTCGAACCCAGGTGCAGTGGAAGGAGACAAGCCCCTTCCACTGCTAAGTCAAGCCCTGGAATGCTCTCACAAACCTTTTTAATAACATAGGTACTAGCACTTGAAACATATGCTAGCAGCTTTTCAATTAAAAATATAAAAATACAATCAAAAAGTATTTAAGATCCAAATGGTCATTTTAATTACATAAAATACTTATATAAAAATACCACGATAACCTTAAAAACAAAGTTTTTTTTTAATCTTTTTTAGATTAAAAGTGTTATTTTTTTATCTGAAAATTAAAAAAACTTGAAATACCCTTATCTACCAGCCCATTATTTTTATATCTTAGGGATAAAAAAATATTTTTACTATTATAAATATTATAAAAAACCAAGAAAACCCATAGTCAATACTCTAAATGTAAAAGATTATTTCAATTATGTTAGGAAAAAAAATTAAAAAAAAAATCTAACACCCCAAGCAATCTTCTAATCTTCTAATGACAATTAAGCTAGCTAAAAGACTCAAATACCCCTAAACCAAGACTTAAATTTAACTCATTAAGAGGTAAAAAGATAATTTCATTATTATAATCCATTGTAATTTACATCTGCAGTTACACTGAAATTCACATACCATTTAGCTTTTTTAATGTGGATTTAAAAAAAAATGTCACAAATTCAATTCACCAGAAAGGCATCATCGCATAACCCGACAATTTCCATTTTTATCTTTTAGGCAAATTTTGCATTAACTGGCATTGTATGCATGATTCTTTCTGAGCAAGTTTCAGGCAAACTGCTGAGTTCAATCAGAGCTACTCATATATTAGATTAACCATGCAATGTTTGCAGGAAAAAGAACATCATATATGGTATTGCTGTAGGCTACAAGGATCAAGCCTCGATTTGCATGAAGATTACAAGCCTCAAAGGAACTTGAAAGACATTCACATGCGTATGGTAATGGAAAGAATAGCCTTCAAATAGCTTCAGAGCTTTGTGGGTCTGTGCCCTAAGAAATTACAAGGCATGTTAGCGTGAAACAGAAGCAGTTAATGTTTAAGAGGCATCAACAGTAACTTCAAATGTAGAAGGAGCAGTTCGGTTACCTTGGAAAATATTAGAAGCATACTTTCAGCAAAGAAGAGCTACTAAGAAAGTAATTCAAGACATGGGCAGGTAGAGTGACATCCTTGTTGTCGGTTTTCAACTTCAGATACTTCAAATTGGAAAATGGAGAAGGATGTTTATTTAGAGCAGCCGGAACCTTGGAGAGAACCTGGAAACATGGAAAATTCATATAGAATAAAACCAGATTAAAGGATGTTCAACTAAGAAAGAAACCTTTGCGAAAAACAAGGAAATTAACATGTTAGTGATTCATTGAGCAACAAATCCAAGGTTATTGACCAACAATCTCATCATGAAACCAGTGTCCACAGATGATCATGATAACCAGTTAAAAATTAGTTGGGTATGGATGAAGAAAACAGTTTCGTCAGCCATTAGTTATTAATGATAAACAGACTTGTTATCCCACAAAAATCAGTAGCAGAACAAAAATATGAAGGATTTAATATTTCACCAAATGAAACTACCGTGGAAATTCTTTTAGGTATCACTAACAAAAAATAATAATAATAATAATAATAATTTAGTGGTGGGTAAAATACGTATGAACAAGAACAAACATGTCCTAACTTGTAACACTGGTTGAAAGAGACATGACAAAATTAACAATTTGTTAGTGACCCTCGACAATACCTGAACCAAAAATTGCAGCACAAGAAGATCCAGTTTTATCAAATATTCAACGCTGTGCAAGCCAATCAATCTTTTGGTAAACTTGTAAAGAAAAACAACACTAAATGATGCATGCTCAGATTATTGTATCTATGCCCAGCATTCCATCATGAAGGAGGGAGCCTTTGAGGTTAAGAACGTAAGATGCATTGAATGTAAAATTCAATTATTCAAGGACACGTCACATTTCAACATTATACTTTGAGGGTCAATCGGTAGCAGCACCATTGCCTAATTACAAAGCAAACTCAAAAAGTTCACAAAGCTTACGTCATCACCTGCAGAATTGAACACTGCCTAGGAGGTAAGATTACAGAATTGCAAGAATATGACACAAATCCTAAAGAGTCCTTATCAAACGCACATGGGATAACACACAAACAAGGGATCACATGAAATCCTAAAACTCTTTCTTGCATTAAAGAGAATATCTTTCAACTCTTTAATGTAAGACATAAAAAGAGGCATTTTTCAGCTAAATTAGTGGCACTCTAGGGAATGAAGTAGTTGTTAGCGTGCTAGGAATTTTATGAAAGGTTAACAAGACACATTTAAACAAATGCACACTAAGAAAATCATTTTCTAAAAGATAGACATGCAAATTAAGAATACAACCTTCTGCACAAATCTTTAGAGCCACAAACATGACAAAATTCATGATTTTCTGATGATGACTTGCCATCTGAACTTCACAGCCTTGTACCACAGACTTTTGCAAGTCAATCACTTAAATTATTAAATGTTTTAAAATACTCACCTCGATGATATTCATGGATAGTGTCAAAGATTTTGCATTGCAGAACTGATGAAGCATCTTGAGAAGATCCAGACAAAACCCCTGCTTGGTTTCATCTTCACCTGAAATGTATTCATCTTCATCTACATAGAATCGATAGTCATACCTGTAATGGTATCTCTGCAAGACTACATTTACATCATCTAAGGAGGTAAGATTCACTTCAGACCAAAATAAAGGAGTGTTCCCATCAAACTTGAAACTGGTAAGCTTTGGAGCAAATAACATCACTTTGCATCCAGTCTTAATTCTACTATATCTCCAATTCAAAATTTCCAAGCTTTTCAGATTAAGAGCGTGAATATTGAAATTTTCAATCGTGTTTAAGCATATCTCTTCAATTTTCAGATTTTCAAGATTCGGGCAACTTGAGAAAATCTTCCCATCAAAATTCTGGGCCCCTCCAAGATGCAAAGTCTTCAAAGAAGGCAACCCCAATGATTTTGGCAAAGCTATGCCACCATCAATTCTCAATTTTAGGCTTCTCAATGATTCACAGTTAAAGAAACAACGAGGCAACACAATTGGCACATCGCGACAAGCAGTATCTATACATATCTCTTCCGCATGATGTTTAACTGCATAATATATCAAAGACTCCACCAAACTGTACCGAGTATGACCACATAAATCCAAGGAAATCTTAATAGCCTTAAAATTATTGCGACGTACTAAAACTTGATTGACAAAATCAGTGAAATTGACCATCTCATCCTCATAATAATCTGAACTTATCAAGGATGAAAATGTCTCAAAATTGAAGTCGAGATAAGGATGAGATTTCCACACATTCATCCATCTTTTGGACAAAACACAGGTTTGAACAACTTGTACTGCGTCCACAAAAGATAAAATGTGATGGAGAAGTAGATTTGGTAGCGTGCTGATCTTGTCTTCATTGTTGTTCAGCGATGACCTCTTTCTAGTCCTTGATTCCATTCTATCTCACCAGCCCTGATGAATGAAAAAACATTAGAATTACTTATTACGATCCATTAAATGAGACTACGAAGAAAATAATTGTTAAAATCCATGCTTTGTTGTTCCGTTTAAGCCTAATAATTTCCAAAACCAATAACCAACGAAGACAAATTGATTGATTTTACTGCATACCAATTTGAACTTAAAAAAATATTACCTGATTAAAATCTATTGTTTTGAATCAATGACCTAAGTCAAATTGCATTTGGAAGACAAAATCTTATGATTTGCTCGTATTAAAAGGAAAGAAAAAAAAAAAGATGAAGCAAACTTCTTTGTGCGTTAAAACTAAACTAAAAAATCTTCCAATTTATGTAGATAACAATCAACCATAGGCAACAACCAATAAGCCCCTATCTATTAAAGGCTTAAACAGCCCGTGCTGCAAGAATTTATTGCATACTAATTTGAATTTAAAGGGTTTGAAGGATATCCACCTGAGAATTTCGCCGGAGACGCGACTGTAAGGGGAATTTGAGGGATTCGTAGAATTTTTTTTTGTGGGGAAGGAGTGTTAAATTCGGCGGCTTGTCACTGTTTGTTGGGAGCAGCATTTATTGAGGATTAGGGACGGGGGTAGTGGAAAGTTAATGGGTACCTACAATTGCATTAAGGGATAACTACAATTGCATCCCTCTCCTATAAATTATATTTTCAATCAATTTCTCAAAGTTTAAAATCAGGCAATGTTAACCGTATAGAAGGGGGTTACTGGTAAGAGTTTAGTATTAAAAGATTTATTTTTTTATAGTTTTAAGTTTGAGCTCTCCAGTTTTTTTTTATAGTTTGATTATTAAGTTAGACCTAATCTAACGATAATAGATGGATTTAATTTAAGTTACCAGAAAAATTACTAAATTAAATTACTGTTTTTCTTTAATTATATATAAAGAACATAACTTATATAGAAATGTTAAGGTTTTTATTTGTTAAATAATCATTCTTTGCTTTTCATTTGTTAAATATTTTTTTTCTCATATTGACTTGATAAAATTTACAAAGATATTCATATTGTTCTAATAATTAAAATGAAAATAAAATAATTAATCTAGAAATAAAAAAATAAATTCTCATAAGTAGGTTTTTTTTTTCTATATTGGTATCAAAGCCATGACTTTAATATTGTTTTTTATGCAATATATCTATTATTATATTATATGAATGATAGATGTAAATTATGTGTTAAAAAAATATTTTCATTAAAAATTTTAAATTTATAAAATTTTATAAGTTATGAATTTATCTTTTCTATAATTAATCAGAAAAGATTTATTGCATAGTAATTATATAATTCTATTATCAATTCACATGTAAATTAATGGTGAAAATAAAGATGTTAACGTTTCCATTTCCACTTCCAATTGACTACAATTGCTGGAGTCATTTAGCAGTTAATTAACCTTCAATTGATGATTAAAAAAAATCAAATAAACACATCTTTTAAAAGATGTGTTTATATATTAACTACAATTTGGCAGTTAATATATATATTAACATATTTTTAACAGATATATATATATATATTAATGGTCATTCAGTAGTTAATATATATTAACATTATTAATATATACTAATATTAAAAATAATATTAAGACAATTAATACTTTTTGTTAATATAAATTATCAAATATCAATGCTAATTTATTTACTATTAAAATTAATTATTTAATTTATTTTCATATATTTTTTAATATATATGATGATACATACTTTAATTAAATATTAAGTATAATATTTATATGCTTTTGGAATATTTTATTATAATAGATAGGCAATAACAAATCGATCAACATTGATATTATTTGTTGGGTTATGCCTTTAATCTTATTCATAAAATTTAAAAGTACATTGATTATATGTATTATTAGATGAGTAGACAGTCTATATATGGTGTCTACGAATTTTACATGGAACATCAAATATTAATAGTTCTCAATTTCCAGCTTGAGGAATGGAAGCCGATGCAATTATCATTGGAATATAGGCTAAAATTCTTATATTTCAACTGATGAAATGCTTTTTGAGAAGGAACATTAGCATGCCAAGAAAGGTATATGACACACTAAAAAAAGCACAGGTTGTTTGGAAGCTGTTGTTAAATTCATTACATGGTTTGAGCAGAATGAACTTGGAGGAGATGACTTTGATGAAGTAGATGATGTAATTAGAAATCCTACTTATATGTCTGAAATATAAAATAATATTAAAATTTATTATTCTTAATATTGTATTTTTTAAAAAAAATAATTGGTTGTTTAATTGTGAACTAAATATTTTATATAATTTAATTTTAATTACATTATATGCATATTTATGATAATATCTGCAACCAAATTAGTGGAAGTTGTTTGTTGAAACTAATAACTATAATTTGCACTCATTTAAATTTTCAATAATAATTAGACCGTACAAATAGAAATTGATTAAGTATTTAATATTTTTTTTATTTTTATTGTGTGTGTTAGATTATTATTTGATTAATTTTGAATGGAGTGGCAAAATATGTCAATTAAATTATACTTAATACTAATATTTGCAATTGTTATCAATAGCATTTAATATAGTTGCATCTAAGAGTATTATTGTTGATTTGAACCATTGAGACAAACTAAGTGAAAAGAATTATAATGTTTAGTATCGTAAGATTGAGTATCTTCTAGAAAAGCAATAAATGTTGGAAACAATCATACAACTGATGATTGAACTTGAGCAAGGAAACACTGCTCAACATAAGCTTGATATGAAAACATATCATACCTATAAACGCAAGGATCGTGTAGCTCGTATTTTGATGGTAAACAACATGAGAAATGATATAATGCTATGTTTTGAAAAGTATCGTTCAACTCAATATGTTTGGGACACAATAAAGATTTAGTATGAAGGAACCTCCACTACTAGATTTCGTCAATTAACCCTCAAATTTGATGGTTATAGGAAGTGTTAAAATCAAATGATGAGGCAACATCTTACAGTAATGTCTAATATGATCAATGAATTAAGGGATACTAGGCATTAGATGACTGATGAATAACAAGTACAAGCAGTTATCCGCTTTTTGCCAAGTAATTGGAAACTCATGCGCTTTAACCTTACCCACAATAATAACATCAAAATATTTGACTATATTGCTCATCATGTTGAGCTTTAAGAAGGTAGACTTCACATTGAAAAGCTTATAAATGAGGTTTTTATATATGAGACAAAGATGTATGAAACATATAGTTCTAAATATGAAAGGGGTAAGGCCAAAGGTCTTAAATATGGCAAGAGAGGAATAAAAGCAAATAGTAGTAGACATAAGAACAAGCATGGGAAACGTGGCGGTAAGAAAGGCAAGAATATAAATTGTTTCGCTTGTGGTAAACCTAGTCACTTTGCTCGTGATTGTACTGAGCTAAAGGTAATGTTTAACCATAATCATCCCTCTAACTTATACGTTAGCAGCTGTTTAATACTTGTTGAATATGTTTCTTTTTTTAATGTAGACTCAAAGCAACCAACCACATAGTAAAGGATCAAACGGTCTTTGTGGAATTTCATTGAACTCCAAAAGGAATTAGATGCATATACATGAGGAATAATGCTTTTACTGTTATGCTTGGGATCGATACTTGCAAACTAGATTTACAGGACGGTTGCACACTTTATCTTTATAATATACTCTATGCTCTAGAAGTTAGATGAAATCTTGTGTTTGTTCTTACTTTACTCCAATTAGGCTTTAATTTGAATTTATTAATTGTTATGTAAAAATACATTTGGACAATATTTTTTTATGGTTCTAGTTTTATATTGAATGGTTTTATGATGTTAGACACCGTTAATGTATTTATTAATTATAATGCTTCAATTTATATTGTTAAAAATTCCAACACCATTAATGATAGTAATATCATAACTTGGCATGCTAGATTAGGTTATATTAGGTAAGATCAATTACATAAATTAGTAATAGCGGGTCTTTTAGGATCACTTACCAAAAAGAAATTGCCTGTTTATGAGCATTGCCTTGCTGAAAAAGCAACTAGATTACTATTTGGCAAGGCTAAAAGAACTAATAGTCCATTACAACTTATTCATTCCGACATTTATGACCTAATGAATATGAGAGCAAGACATAGATGAAATTATTTCATAATATTTATAGATAATTTTACATGGTTTGGTCATGTTTATTTGATCTCATACAAGTTTGAAAAATTAGATTGTTTTATTCAATACACCAATTTGGTAGAGAATAAACTAAGTACCAAGATCAAAGCTTTAAGAACTTATCAAGGATGTGTGATTAGTACTTAAAAGTGCATTTTTATCAAGGTTTTATATCATTATTTTGTATTTAAAGTATCAATAACTCCTTAACTAAATCATGTTTTATAATAACATATCTAATAATATAAGATACTTTTAATTTATGACAAATGTTCATTTTAAATGCAGGTCTATCACATAAATAAAAGGATTGATTGATGAGTTTAAGAACTGAAATTGAAAGGACAAAGAAATGGCCAAACTTAGAAAAGAGATGTTGATGCAGTCCAAACCCGAACACTATTTGGTAATTGAGTTATATCTAGAGTTATAGATCTTGGATTTAGATCTACTTTATATGGATGGAAAGGTAAGACATAGGCCTACAACTTTCATAGGGAGTATAATATTTAAAAAAGTAATTTTCAAGTTCAAATTAGTACTTTCATAGCTCGTACTGTATAGTATAACCAATACCTGAGCTATAAAAGGAACTTGATTTGTTGTTAACATAAGTTATAATCATGAATGACTGACAAAATTTATAAGTATTAGCATTAATTAAATAAGATAACTAATGTAATCATGTTAACAATTCATAATCTGATTGGAACCTCCTTTGTGTGTGGTTTCCAATTGAATAATAAGAGTTTATACTATACTTGTTTGACATACTATTGGTGGATCCTCTAACCTTGATATTTGTTGTTATCATTATTTAATCCTTACGTTAATCTTTTATCTCAAAGTTCTCATCAACTTCTTCTTTACTACTATTACTACTACTACTATTATTGTTACTATTGTTGTTGTTATATTATTGTTATCTATAATTTATACAATTAACCTCCTTGTGGTTCGACCCCGGTCTTTCCGGGTTATTTATTATTTTGACACTCGTGTATTTAGGAGAAGACATCAATCTTTTAGTCATGTCAAGTTTTTAGTGTCATTGTCGGAGAGGTAAGTTCTTGTACAAATTATAGTATTTATTTTATTTTTACTTTTCACTTTTCTTGTATATAACTTTGTTTCTTTTCTCTTGTTTCTTCTTCTTTTGTTTTCTTCTTCCTTTTATTCTATTCTTACACATGCATGAGAGTGTGGTCATGTACATTAAGTAGTAGACTTTGTAGGGTATCCTTATCATTTTCAAAAAATATGGTTGAAGAAGATAATCAATCATTTCATAATGAGAATAATTAATATTCTTACACATGCATGAGAGTGTGGTCATGTACATTAAGTGGTAGACTTTGTAGGGTATCCTTATCATTTTCAAAAAATATAGTTGAAGAAGATAATCAATCATTTTATAATGAGAATAACCGTGTTAAAACACTTAGAGACCACATGAATCCCATAAGAACAATTGCACCATTATACATAGTTTTTCCTCCTGATGCATCTCATTTTAATTTTAAACCAAATATTATTCAACTTTTATCTTCTTTTTATGGCTTAAATTTGGAAAAATCCGTACTTGCATTTAAGGAAATTTGAGGAGGTCTGTAACACCTATAATAACTTAAATTGTAGCATGAGCATCATCAGATTAAATCTTTTTCCTTTTTTATTAAAAGATAAAGCTAAAACATGACTACAAAATTAAAAACATGGATCCATTTATGCTTAAGATGAAATGCAACAATAATTTTTAAAGAAGTTTTTTCCATCTCATAAAACAAACTCTTTCAAAAAGACAAATCACCACTTTCACTTAAAAACTAGAAGAAACATTTTATCAATGTTGGGATAGGTATCGAGACTTGCTTAATACTTGCTCTTATCATGGTTTTGAAATATGGAGATTGGTTTCATATTTTTATCAAGGGTTAACACTTAAATATAGGCAAATGGTTGAATTGATGTGCAATGAAAGGTTTGAAGATAAAGACCCTAATAAAGCAATGAAGTACTTAGACTTGTTGGCTAAAAATGCTTAAAATTAGGACACCGCGGGGGTATTTATGAGGCACCGAGTAAAACTCAACCTTATACATTTAGTGAAGGTATGTACAACCTTAGGGAAGATCATAACCTCAAAGCCAAGTTTGCATCTTTAGCTAGAAAAGTCAAGGCACTAGAATTGAAAAAAAGTGGTCAATTAAAATATGTTGAAAGTATTGTATATTAAATATATGAAACAAATGAACACTCAACCAATGATTGTCTAACCTTGTCTTCTTTTAAGGAATATCTTCATGAACAAGCTCATGCTTTAAAAAGTTTTTAAGGCCAATCATAACCCACACTCATAAACATACAACTCTAGTTGGAGAAATCACCCAAATTTTAGTTGGAAGAGTGATAATAATAATGGAAAAACTTCACAACCACCATTTCAAGCACACTATAATTTTCAAAATTCTCATGGATATGCATCTTTTTATGCTCCACCTCCTAGAAGAAATCTTCATAAAACATTGCATGCATTTATTGAAAAGCAAGAGACAATTAATACTCAATTTGCTCAAAATATAACAGATTTTAAAGATATTCTTGCAAAATTAACATCTGCTTTCAGTTTTCAAAAAAAAGGTAAGTTTCTATCTTAACTACAACAAAATCTCAAGGGGCAATACAATGCAAATGCAAGTAGTTTCGGAAGCCAACACATGAATAAAGTCAAATCAGTCACTACTCTTTGCAGTGGTAAGGTTATTGAAAAACTCACTCTTGAACCTTGTGAGAAAGAAGATGAGTCCATCTCTGAAGGTAAGGAAGGGGTTGAATTTGAAAATTGCAAAGAAAAGACTGATTTTCCACCAACATTTCTATTTTCTCATGTCATGACCAAATAAATGAAAGTCAATCACAACTCTAAAATCTTTGAAACTTTCAAATAGTAAGGATCAATATACCTTTTCTGGATGCTATTATACATGTTACTTCCTATGCTAATTTTTTGAAAGATTTATGTACTGTGAAGAGGAAACTCAATATGAAAATAAAGCCTTTTTAGTTGAACAAGTGTCATTCTTTAAAACAATAATGCTTTAAAATATAAATACCCTAATTACCCTATAATTTCTTGCTTTATTGAAGAACATAAAATTGAAATAGCCTTACTTAATGTTGGAGGTAGTGTGAATTTACTTCTATATTCAGTTTTTTAAAGTCTCAATTTAGGTGAATTAAAACCAACTTCTATAACTCTTTTACTTGCTAATAGATTTGTAAAAGTGCCTAGAGAAATAGTTAAGGATGTGTTGGTACATGTCGATAAATTTATTTATCTTCTGGATTTTGTTATTTTAGATACAGAACCTATTGAAGCATGTAATTTATTTCCTATTATTTTAGGACATTCGTTTCTTGCAACTTCTAACACATTGATTAATTGTCGGAATGGACTGATGAAGCTATTATTTGGAAACATGACATTGGAGATAAATATTTTCAACATTTGCAAGCAACCTAGAGATGATAATGATTTACAAGAAGTAGATCATATTGATGAATTAGTTTATGATCAACTTGAATCTACTTTAAGTAGAAATGAGTTAGATGAATTTGAAGATTTGTAAATGATATATTCTAAGGAAGAAATCGCGGATGACAAACGCACAAAAAATGTTGATGTAGATTTGATATTTAACATTACACCAATCGATGATTACTTTTCTAATAAATTCTTACTTTCACTTAGTTTAATGCCTTGGTATGATAAAAATCTCAAATTTCTTACTTCAGGATTTTTGCTAGCTCACTAAAGTATAGAAGATAAAAGAAAATTTTTGAGCAACGTGCAAAATTTTTATTGGGATGACCCTAACTTATTCAAATATTATCCTAATCAAACATTTCAAATATGCATTCCTGGTAATGAGGTAAGTAGTGTCATTCAACTTTATCATTTTAAAGCATGTAGGAGTTATTTCTTATAAAAAAAATAGCTGTAAAAATATTTCAAAATGGATTTTATTGGCTCACCATGTTCAAGGACACGCATGCATTTTCAAAACTTGTGAAAATTATCAAAAAGTTGATATCGATCAAAAAGTTTTGTTTTATAATTCTCAACTACATTTATTCCCTAGAAAGCTAAGATCAAGATGGGGTGGTCCATTTATTGAGAAACATGTGTATCCTTATAGGGCCTTTCATATTGAGAATCAAAATAATGACAATGTTTTTAAGGTAAATGGATATCGTTTGAAAGCTTACTTTGATAATTTTTCTAGTGAAAATGAATCTAATGGTTTGAATGATCCTATAGATAAAGGTTGATTATTTTTTTCCTCATATTATTTTTGTGTTTTTTTTTACTCTTGGTTTGCTAATCTCTCTCACCTCGGTTAAATAACGGATAACGGTACTCCATGACTTTTAAGTCGATTCTTTCAGTTCCCATAATAACTGATATTTGTATAAATATTTGTTCAATTCCTTGTTCCTTCTCTTCTCTTTACATCTCTTTTCCACTTCTCATTTTAAAAAATAGACATCACTCTTGAAAAATTAAAAAAGTATTTTCCCGTTTTGCCTCAAAATGCGATTACAAAAATTTACCGAGCTAAGTGTGTAAGTTTGAGGTTATTAATGAACCATGAAATTTCTAAAAAGATTCACTGGTTAATTGAAGCAAAGGTTAGATTATCAGGTGAGTCTTCCAATTCTTTCATTTCACACATACCTGAAACAAGTAAAGCACTTTTGCAAAAAAACACCGTGCAAAACAACTGGAAGTTTGTCATCGATGTGCCAGATAGACTTGCAATGCATAATGTCATTCTTTAAGAATGATATCTATAAACCATAAAGATAAAATAGTATTCATTAAGGATGGCCCGAGTAAGGGGTCTTTAGATAATCTTCTATTAACTCTTAAGATGAATTCTAGTGGAGATGTACATCGTGCAATTCATGATTTATGACCACTATTCCATAAATAACATGCTTGACATAGTCTTGAGAATCTGATTAAAAAAAACCATGTTTGCTAATTTTTTTAAAAATTACATAGGATGCTTATCCTTGACCCATAAAGGGCGTTTAAGCCGTTCTTGGATGTAAAATCAAGGGAAGATATGAGCTATAATCACAATTGCGATTTGAGTCTTAATTTGTAAAAACTTGTGTTTTTTGGTTTTATTAATAGGATAATATTTGTGTTTTATTATTTTTTATATTTGTTTAAGTGTGTTTTAGGTGATGTCTTCTATACTTTATTTTTCTACCTTAGAACATTAGAAGAATGTCTCGTTTTGGTTGGGGGAAGAGGGTAGAAGTTGAAAGAAAGATTAATTAACTGTATTTTTTATTTCATAAAGCATGTACAAAATTGTTGTTACTAGGATAGTAGAGTAAAGAATCTCTTTTGTTAAAGTGACTCTTGAGACACATCTTAGTAATTATTCTTAACAAGGTCTATTATAATACTTCTTGAAATATTCAGGTTTAAAAACTCTCACATTGTTATTACTTAATTCTACTCATATGCTCATTTAACATATATTCTTAAACCTTAATTTTCACACACACACACACACTTTAACATATAATTATGGATTGCACGTTGGATTATTACATTTTTCAAGTCTAAATTATAGCAACAACGAAGAAGTCAAAATCTGTTCTCCAGTCCTAACACTGTTCAGTGTTCAGTCCATCTATTAAGTTCTAGAAGTTTAAATGATCTTAATTTTTTTTTATAAAAATCTAAGATAATTTATTAGAACTATCACGTATTAGTCTAGTTCAAATTCTAACATTATCAATGATGTTTTATTCAAACAAGAGAAGATAAATATTCTCATCAAGTCAAGAGTTGGTCACCCACTTATCAATTAATCATCAAATCAATAGTTTTTAAATTTGGCCTATAAAAGAAAGTATTTTCCATATATTTAGGCATTTTGGTTTCCAGATCAAGATCATACTCTTGCTTTCTCACTTTGTATTGCTTAAGTTTTGCTTTTATTAATATCAAGTTTATTCTTTCATTTTTTTTCCTTTACTTAATTAACTTTTATCTTATTTATATTCTTATTTTGTTTATTTATGTTTCTTTCTTTCATTATGTTTAGCTAAGTTTATTATGTTAAGGTGAAAAGGTTTCATTAATAGTGTAAGAATAAGTATAATATAAACTCAACACAGACCTTAATGTTTAATATTAACATGCTTTATATTTGTTGTCTTGTTCACTTTTAATACTTTACTTGTTAAATAGTTAATCTAGATTTATATTGTATAACAATTGGCATAACAAATACTTGGCACTTTCATAGCTCATACTATATGGTATAACCAACATTTATGCTATGAAAGAAACTTGATTATATAATCATGAGTGTTTAACAACATTTACAAGTATTAGCATTAATTGAATAAGATAACTAATGTAATCATGTTAATAATTTATAATTTGATTGGAACCTTCTTTGTATCTGGTTTTCAATTGAATAATAAAAGTTTATACTATACTTGTTTGACATACCATTAGTAGATTCTCTAACCTTGATATTTGTTGTTATCATTGTTTAATCCTTACATTAATCTTTCATCTCAAAGTTCTCATCAACTTCTTCTTCTTCTTCTTTACTTCTTTATTACTATTACTACTACTACTACTTCTATTATTATTGTTGTTGTTGTTGTTTGTTGTCTATAATTTATACCATTAATTCCATGTGGTTCAACCCTTGTCTTGTCGAGTTATTTATTACTTCGACATTCCTACACTTAAGAGAAGACATCAATCTTTTAGTTATGTAAAGTTTTTGGCATCGTTGCTGAGAGGTAAATTCTTGTACAAATTATAACATTTTTTTATGTTCTTTTTTTACTTTTCTTGTATCTTTGTTTGTTTTATTTTATTTTTTCATCTTTTATTTTTTTTATTCTACTCCTACATATGCATAAGAGTGTAGTCACATATATTAAGTGGTAACTTTATAGGGTATCCTTATTATTTTGAAAAAATATGGTCGAAGAAGATAATCAATCGCTTTATAAGGAGAATAATTGTATTAGAACACTTAGAGATCATATGAATCCTATAAAAACAAGTACACCCTCATGCATAGTTCCCCCCTAATACAACTCATTTTAATTTTAAGCCAGACATTATTCAACTTTTATCTTTTTTTTATAGCTTAGATTTAGAAAATCAATACTTATATTTAAAAGAATTTGAGCAGGTTTGTAACACGTATAATGACTCAAATTGTAGCATTCACATTATTAGATTAACACTTTTTTGTTTTTCATTAAAAGATAAAACCAAAACATGGATACAAAATTTAAGAACATGATCCATTCGCACTTGGGATGAAATGCAATAATAATTTTTTAAGAAGTCTTTTCTCTACTCATAGGACAAACTCTTTCAAAAGATAAATAATCGTTTTCACTCAAAAACCATAAGAAGCATTTTATCAATGTTGTGATAAGTATCGAGACTTGCTTAATACGCCTCATCATGGTTTTGAAATATAGATATTAGTTTCACTTTTTTTATGATGGGTTAACTCCTAAAGATAGGCAAATAGTAGAATTGATGTGTAATGAAACTTTTAAAGATCAAAACCCTAATGAAACAATGGAGTACTTAGACTTATTAGCTGAAAATGCTCAAAATTAGAACACTATAGGTACTTATAAGGCACCGAGTAAAACTTACCCTCATACATCTAGTAGAGGCATATAAAATCTTAGAAAAGATTATGATCTCCAAGCCAAGTTTGCATCTTTAGCTAGAGAAGTCAAGGCACTAAAATTTAAAAAGAGTGATAAATTAAAATATATTGTCTTGTGTGTCAAATTTATGAAACCAATGAACACTCAATCGATAATTGTTTAACCTTACCTTTTTTAAGAAATGTTTCCATGAACAAGTCCATACTTTAAACAATTTTCAATGGCCTAATCATAACCCATACTCGCAAACATACAACCCTAGTTAGAGAAATCACCTAAATTTCAGTTAAAAGAATGATAACAATGATACACAAACTTCACAACCACCATCTCAAGCACACTATAATTTTCAAAATTCTAATGGATATGCACCTCCTTATGCTCTATCTCCTAGAAGAAATTTTAAGGAAACTTTATATTCATTTATTGAAAAGTAAGAGATAATCAACACTCAACTTGCTCAAAGCATAAAATATTTTAAAGATACTCTTGTAAAATTCACATCTTCTTTTAGTTT
This sequence comes from Populus ilicifolia, assembly GCA_015708895.1. Lineage (NCBI taxonomy): Eukaryota > Viridiplantae > Streptophyta > Magnoliopsida > Malpighiales > Salicaceae > Populus > Populus ilicifolia. Next base: position 49,293 of record SRLM01000922.1, read on the forward strand.
TTAAGAGAAAGGTAAGTTTTCATTTCAACCACAATAAAATCTCAAACGGTAATACAATGCAAATGCAAGTAGTTCTGGAAGTCAACATATAGATCAAGTCAAATCAGTCATCACTCTTCGTAGTGGTAAGGTTATTGAAAAACCCACTTTGAACCTTGTGAGAAAGATGACGAGTCAATCTTTGAGGTAAAGAAAGAGTTGAATCTGAATATTGCAAGGAAAAGACTAATTTCTTATTAGTACTTTCATTTTATCATGCTATGACCAAATAAAAAAAAGTTAATCATGATTATGAAATCTTTGAAACTTTCAAACAGGAAGAAATTAAGCACGAAAAATATTGTCGTGGATCATTTATCAAAATTAGCAGTAGATTCAACATCCGACATCACACCAATCAATAATTACTTTTCTTGTTGAATATTTACTTTCTCTTAGTTCAATGCTTTGGTTTACTAAAAATATCAATTTTACCATTAATTACAGGTCTCAATAATGTCTGATCGAATGAATGTAATGTTCAAACACGTTGATGCCTTCATTGCCTTACCAAGTGGTTTGAGCACATTGAAAGAGATCTTTCATATTTTCTCTTGGGCCCAACTACACGTATACCATAAACATATAGGTTTGTTAAAAGTTAATGGTTTTTATGATAAATCATTGTCTTTTCTTGATCATGTTATAGAATAAGAATTTCTAACATCTTCGGCATTACAAATCATAATCTCTATTGTTACTGTTGAATAATTGATCGACCAACTATAATCTTTCACTCCTGTAATTAACCCCTTCATGAGTCACATAAATTGTTCAACTAAGAAAAGCTATAAAAAGTTTAGATTGAATTTGAGCCTTTGTTTGTGAATCCTTGTGTCTTTTGGTTTTCTTAATAGTATATTATTTTATGTTTTGTTTTTTCTTATATTTATTTAAGTGTGTTTTAGGTTTGTCAGTGTTCAATGTTTCATTTGATGTCTTCTATACTCTATTTATCTACCTTGGGACATTAAGGATAATATCTCGTTTTGGTTGGGGAGAGAGGGTAGTAATTGATATTTAAAAAAAACTAACTATATTTTCTATTTCATAAACCATTTGTAAACTGTTATTACTAAGATGATAGAGTAAGGAGGAATTTTATTGACTCTAAAGACGTATCTTTGTTAATATTTTTAATGGTTATTTGCAATATTCATAACAAGGTCTATTAAAATACTTTTTGAAATATTCAGGTTTATAAACTCTCATACTATTATCACTTAATTTTGCTCATATGCTTATTTAACAAGTATTCTTAATCTATTATTTTCACACACATACTTTAACATATGATTATGTGTTGTATATTAGATTATTACATTGTTTATATTTTTTTGTTAAAGGTAACAACCAAGAAAAATGGATAGTATATAAATTGTAAAAAAAAATCTAAAAAATAATGATAATAAAAACATAGATAAGTTTGGTTTTATAGCCTCCCTAACCTAAACAATTAAGTCTAAATGAGTATTTTAACACCTAATATCCCAGAGTCAACTGACTTAGGATCTATTGGCCCAACGCTTGTTACATGGATTAAGGAGAAAAGCTTAAGAAAATCAAATATTGTACTATCTACATATCAATATTTGCAACCCAAGTTGTTAAGCTCGAAGAGGTATCTCAACACCTAATACCTTAAAACCAACTGGTCTGGGAGTTATTAGTTAAAAGCTCATTACATAGGTTAAAGATGCATTGTGTTTTTAAGTTATATGTATATTAATATATATATATATAAAAAAATAATCTCAATCTTAGAAAGTTAACCTTAAACATTAGAACAAAAATTTTATTTTCTTTCAAGTAAAACTCATAACTATGTGTTGATATAGAGCACCAAAAAAAGTTTATTAATATCTTGTTTAAGACGTATTGACCAGATATATAAATTTAATGAGAGTTTATTTATCTAGATAGATTAATAGAAGTTGAATGATGAATGCTTTACTTTGTGAAATTTGTAAAAAAAACAATTTTATTTTAATGTTTTGATTATTAGGGACTAGTAATAAGCTGGTTGGGGGATGTGATTAGTATTTAAAAGTGTATTTTTATCAAGGTTTTATATCATCATTTTACACTTAAAGTATCAATAACTCCTTGACTAAAGTATGTTTTATAATAACACTATTTGGTAATTAGGTCATATCTAAAGTTATAGATCTTGAATTTAGGTTTACTTGATATGGATGAAAAGATAAGACATAGGCCTATAACTTTCATATAGAGGTTCGGTTTTAAAGAGGTTGTTTTCAAGTTCAAATTGTAGCAACAATAAAAAAAATCTGAATTTGTCATGCAACTCAAACATTATTTAGTATTCAACTCATATCTTGAGTTCTAGAAGTCTAAATGACCTCCTAATAGTTCGACCATGGTTTTGCCGAGTTATTTATTACTTCGACACTCCTGCACTTGGGAGAAGACATCAATCTTTTAGTCATGTCAAATACTTATGGTCAAAGATCTAAAATACCATGGAAAGACCAAACACATCAAGATGAGATATTACTACATTAGAAAAACAATTACTAAACAAGATGTGATCTTGAAACATATTTTTACAAATTATATGGTTGTAGATCCACTCACAAAACTAATAGCAAGGGATGTATTTATTAGACATATGAGATCCTTTGGCTTATATAGAATGTAATTAGTAATATAATTAGTTTTAAAGATCATAAAAAAGTTTACAATGATTGAGTAATGAATAAATGCCATTAGAATATCTTTTTATTCATTATTTGTTTCATGGATTATGTTGAGTATCGTATAGTACAAGTTGTTGAAGTATTTCAATAGACTTAAATTGACTCATTCACATGAGCAATCACCTTTAACACTTGTAATGTGACTAGGGATGAAACTGTTTGAGTTTTAATGCTTAATAAGTGATTTGGGTGTAGTGGGAGCAATTTTAACTCCAAATGATTATTAAAAAAGTAATCTTGGCTAGGGCCAGGATGAGGTTCTTAAATAAAAGAATCAACATGAATGAATTCCCGCCATTCATATATATCTTATGATTGAAACTGAGTATGAAATTATTCATTTGTCACTAATGACAAATGAGCAAATAAATTTTTTTTTATTTGAAGTCTATATTTTTAGCAATAAGATTAAGACTCGTATAGTGTATTTCCTATAATAAGGAGACAATGACATATATTTTTTGTCTTAAAAAAAGAGAGTAAGCTCCACTATAGCATGTATTTTATACTACATGTGCTAACGACTATTACATGAATAAAAAATGGATCCCTGTTTTTTTATTATGTAAGTCCTGAAGATCATATCTAAAATCTCAAAATATTACCTTTTGTGATTTTTAACTATATCATAAGGTGATGTATTAATGATTGCTACTTTAAGAGTATATCTTATAGTTATGGAAGGATTCGACTTAAAGGAATACTTTTAGAAAAGTGAGTTAATTCAAATTTGATTGATATGAGAGTAAAAAAAAAAAGTAATTTTAATTCTGCACCTCTTACTTGTATTCACCAACCGTGATCATGGCATATGAATAGATTTGATATGATTTAGAATATTTGTAATTGTAAGAATGGATTGAGTATGAAATTCTTAAGGGATTGAATTATATTCAATTATATGTAACTAAAAATGCTTGGGATATATTAGTATACTTTAAGAAATAATTAATTATAAGGTTGGTGTCTCCTATATGACCTATATTAGGTTTATGTATTGGAGCTCCTTTCACTGTGTGCTTCAGGTCGCACGATCTGTTCATCAAGTATGAAATTCTTATACAAGTTTGAAATATAATATGTTAGAGAGATTTAGTCCTTCATAGGTGAGTGAGAGATATTGGTTATTAGGTTAGGCTTGGTCCATCCAAGATGAATGAGCCTAATTCAAATTATTAGAGAAGTTACTAAAGAAAATAATCATCTCCTCTGATCATATATAAAGGAACATAACCTATATGAAAAGGTTAAGTTTTTCATTTGTTGAATAATCATTATTTCTTTCTCTTTTTTCATCTTGACTCTTTGCATTAACTTGATAAAATTTACAAAGATATTCATACTGTGGAATATCACTTTAGTTCTAGTAATTGAAGTGACACTAAAGTAATTAATTCATAAATAGAAAAGCGAATTCTCACAAATAAGTTTTCTTTTATGATATATATATATATATACACTGTTGATTGTGAATGAATTCACTATAAATTGCACTATGGATGCATTATGAGTGTTTTTACTATGAACTGTAATAGCTTTCACTATGAACTGTATTATTTAGTATGGGTGTGGTTAAGCTGGAAAGCAGGACTCTAGCATGGAGGCAAGCCCATTAGAGCTGTTACCTCTTGGTGCTCGATTTACCTAACCTTATGACTGGGGGCAAACCAGGATGATAAACGTGTGGCTTGGCGCTTGGGCAGCATCATCCCAAGCTTATAGCACAACAACACTTGGCACTTGGTCTGCTTGCTCTTGGAAGCAACTCAAGTGCCATATGGCACATGGATTGCCTATACTTTTAGTATAATTATAAGTATTAGTATTAAAAATATTATTACTAATTTTCTTATTTTTTTTTAGTATAATTAGTTTTAGAGTATTAATAGTAAAAATATTATTGTTTGTTTTGTTGATTTTTGTTTAATTAATATTAAGAAAATTATTATATTTTCTTAATATATTTTTTTGGTATAATTGATAGTAATGGTATGGAAAATATTATTATTATTTTAGTAAAAATATTATTAAAAAATATTATTGTTATTTTAGTCTAATTAATAAAACTATTATTATTTTTTCTTTTAATATTATTTTTTAGTATAATTAATAGTATTAATCACTAAAATATTATTATATTTAGTGTTATAAATAATATCATTTTTATAATAATTCATATTATTACTACTAAAAATATTATTATTTGTATTATAAAACTTTTAGTATTTTCATTAAAATTTATAAGAACACATATATTATTATCATTATTGATAAATTTAAAAGAAAAACTATTACTACTATAAAAAAAATCACATTGAGACATATGACGCTTGGATTTCTTCTTGAGGGCAAACAACCCAGACACCTCATGACACTTGCCTATAATCCAAGCGTGAGGTAGTACTTTGGTTTAGACATTTATAGAGATTACCAAAAACTAACCTAGCAAAGTAAGATCCAATATAAAATTGGGTCCTAGCTATAGGCAGGCCAAGGACCACGTGGTGGTTGGCTTGCATAATTACAAGTATAGGTATAAAAATATTATTATTAGTTTTGTTATTATTTTTTTTATTATAATTAATTTTTAGAGTATTAATAATAAAAAATTTATTGTTTGTTTTGTTGATTTTTTTGTATAATTAATATTAAAAGAATTATTATATTTTTTCTTAATATAAAAAAATATTATTATTATTTTAGTCTAATTAATAGTGTTTATCTCAAAACTATTATTATTTGTTCTCTTAATAACATTTTTTAGTATAATTAATATTATTAATGTCTAAAATATTTTATATTTGGTGTTATAAATAATATGATTTTTATAGTAATTTGTATTATTGCTACTAAAAATATTATTATTTGTATTATAAAAATTTTAGTATTTTCATTAAAATTTATAATAGCATAAAAATTATTATTATTAAAAAACTGTTATTATTATTAAAAAAAAAACCATAATGAAACATATGACTCTTGGGTTCTATCTTGAGAGCGGATAGCTAAAGCACCATGGCCTGCTTCCTCTTGATACAATACAAGTACTAGGTGGTACTTTGGCTTAAATACTAACATATATAGTTTAAGACTAGCCTTAGACTTGCTAGTGCAGGACTCAAAATAAAATTGATTTCAAAACTATTATTATTTGTTTTTTTAATATTATTTTTTTTGTTACAAATATTAAAAATATTATTATATTTTTTATTAATCTATTTTTTAGTATAATTAATAGTATTGATAGCAAAAATATTATTATTATTGGAGTTATAAATAATATTATTTTTATAATAATTAATAATATTAATACTAAAAATATTCTAATTTGTATTATAAATGTTATTACTTTTAGTAAAATTTATAAGAGTATATATTATTATAATTAATATCATTAATAAAATAATTAATGAATTTAAAAATGTATAACACGTCGTCGTCTAGGGGGGTTGTCCTGCTTCAAGGGACTAACATGAAGCATGGAGAGCAAGGCACCGGGATCACTGCACCTAGCAATCAACAAATTGATAGAAGATGGGGAGAGTTTACTGTTTCCCTGTGTGGGGCTAATATTGAGAATACACCTGAGGAGAGATTCATATCATAATTTTATTTATAAATTACATATAAATTAATTATTAATTGTAAAATTTAAAAAAAAATTTAAATCTTATACACCATTCAAGTAACTTTGAGTTCAGTACGGTCTAATTTAAAACTAATTTAATATTAGACTTGAGCTAAATCGAACAAAACTCAAAATAATCTTGAATCTGACTATAACCATCTCTAAACATGCTTAAGATCTGATAATGCAAGACAAAAAAAACTTGGATTCTGTTTTCAATTGTTTTTGAAAATTAAAAATGAATCCGCAGCGTAGTAAAGCCAGCTAACTAGTATATATATAACTAAGCATGCATTCCTAACTTCGGAAGTGAATGCTTATTACAATAAACCAATTAGTTGTTAATAAAGGCCTACAGAAAACCAAGCCTATTATGAAAGCTTCTTCAGCCTAATTCAATATATATTTATTGTAAATAAACACTAAAAGCATAGATTTAAAAAAAAAAACAACATCCTAATTAAAAGGCCTATTGGTTACCTATTAATAAAAAAAAACTTAATGAATTGATCTTTAGTTAAGTTTAATTTAGTTCATAATTGACATAATTAAAAAAAATGGTTTGGTTAAGTTTTTTTATAAATAAAATATTTAATTAGTTATGTTGTCATAGTGTTCATTTGTCATATATTGATTGCCTATAAATTCCCATCATTTATTATAAGGTATTGTGTAATCTTTAAACTAAATGTTGTTAAAATAATTTAATTTTTTTTAAGTTACTCCTGTAGCTCAAACTTTCTTCATTAATAATAAAATCACTCAAGCTTTTATTATTATCTTGTATTATTTTTTACACCATAAGTCATGCTAAGACTTCTATATCTCGTCAGATTTCATGTGATAGAAAGAAATCATGAAATTGATGTGTTGCAAAAATAATCAAATTTTATATGGGTAAAGTAGTTCCAATTGGTAATATGATAACAAGACGTGATTATATAGGTGATATTCATTATTATTATTTTTATATTTCGCTTAAAAAATTATTTATTATTTTTAGTTTGAATTTCATTCTTTATTTTCTCTCTCCTTTTGAACTAACAATGTGAATTAGAATTAAAAATTTTAAGATCTTAGAATCAAGTGTATAAACATCCAACTTGTCCATATCAAGTTTAAAGTTGTTATTACAATCAATGCTCAAAGACTCTTTAAATTCGAACCTTTTCTAAGACCAAATCCTCATCAATTTTGGTAAATTTATATCTTTATCATGACATTTTAAAATTAACTTATTTAAAAAATTCATAATTAAAAAAACAAAGATAGCAACATAATATATCAATCTCCTTTAAACTATAAAGATGCATTATACAAATTATTGTATGTGATAAAAAAGAAATTAAAACACAATACTCTAACACATAAAGATGATATCAATATCAGTTGACCTATAACTTATATTGTTACAAGATATCCAAGATTTTAATATATTGTAATGCAAGGCAGAAGGATTTGTCAATATATTTTGACCACTCAAAATTATAGTCAAGGTAATAGGAGGGAAAAACTTAAGCAATATAATTAAAAGAAACTACGAACTTCGTTTCTCATGCTTGTTGCAAGTATCGATCCATGGTTTTAATTGTCAAAAAAACATCTCAACTCAATAATTTAAGTTGTTAAGTGAGGTTTTAGAATATGATTTATATTATTCTCTAACATACCCCTTCAAGTGAAAGTCCTTTGGGCTTTAAGCTTGGACAAGTTTATATTACCTTGTGCTTAATTTTTATCAAATAAATAGAAATGATGAGATTCAAACTCATGACTGTTTGGTTATCAAAACTCTAATACCATGTTAAAGAACCATCTCAACTCAATAGCTTAAACTGTTATGTGAGATCTTAGTATATGATTAATATTATTCTTTAACACTAATGACATTATTGTGATCATAATGACATCTTTTTAAATGAAATTGAAATGATGACTTATTATATTTACTCATGTTAATTTATAAAATTCATAATTCAGGTCAACTTAGGCTAACCCATCAAATTAAAAACTTGTGTCATGGATACGACCATAATAAATTTACTCGATTTGAGTCATTTATTTATTTCTTCCCTTTCTTTCTTCTTTTCTATTTAGGCTTTTATTGAGCTTGAGAGAAATGAAAATTATAACTAAATTAAAGAGTTCAAGAAGGATCAAAAACAAAAGTGTTAAAAGGTGTTTTGTGTGTTACAAGTACTAGTGTGTGAGAAGGCTAGTGCATTAAGGAGGCATCCGAGATATATCAGTGATATTTTTTATTATCGTAGAATCATCTTGACAAAGAATTCATTGTGCAACAACATATGGTACTAATAGAGCTCTAGTATGATTATGCAATCCATTCTTTTTCTTCTTTTTTTGTCTTTCATTTCCTTGGTTGCCACAATTGATTTTTCCTTTTCTCCTTTATTAAGATAAAAAGGGCTGTATTTTTTCAAAACTTTCAATTGCAATCCTTTTACTTTGAATTCTTTAAAAAGTGAGAAATCTAAATAATTTTTTTGTTAAATCGAGCACAAACCCAATGATAGGATGTTTAATGACTTTCTGTGAAATTATATGTATATGCACAATAGATAGAGAACTAGTTCCCTATAATTTTTGATAATTTAAGTGTTGAAATTAAAATTGATTAAAAACAAGATTTGGTGCATTGAACATTTGACTTTAACCATAACAATATCCCTTCAATTTTTACTTGTGGATTAAAATTTTATATTTTTTATTTTATTTCTTCTATCAAAATTAATTTAAGAAAGAAAGTTGTTACAAGGAAATGTTTAATTCTTACAAAAATAATATCATGATACTCAATATTAATAATGTTTTTCTTTGAATTCTTTATTAAAGTTTAAGTAAATTATTGGATGTGCGATTTCAACTTCATTGAAATAGCCATTTAGGTATAGTACCCTTAATGACTTTATTTTTCTTGTCATTTCTCAAACATCTTTTAATATCAAACAATATCATCTGTTAAGATATAGATATCCAAGTTCCTAGTTTTTATAAAGCTCATTGTAATACTCCACTACATCCACTCCATAATAAATTTAACACACTCTTGCTTTATTATAGCTATTATGCATTTGGTTTTAGAATCCTCAGTTGAAAAGCATAAGTTTTTTTATATTATCTTAGATCTTAGACTATCACAGCTAAGTTAGCCATGACAACTTTAGCTTTGTTTGATAAAAGTGCTCATGAAAACAAGTTTCAATTTATTTCATATTAATTGAACTTGTTGATAGTACAGAAAACTAATAAAAGGATATTTTGGTTTGTGATAAGCTAAACAATAGTAATTTCACTGAAGGATTTGTACACCATCACCACAATGATAAATAAATTTAACAAATGTTCAGTTATCTTATTGATTATTTGTCTTATTCAAAGAACTGCTTAGGTATTAAGTTAGCTTAACTCCATCTATTTATCTAACTCCATCTATTTATCTATTTACAACATTGCTTATTTATCTATTTACAACATTGCTTGTGTTTGATAGCAAGTCCTTTAAGAGGTTTGACATTACCATGTTGGAAGGTAACTTGTGGAGCATTATATTGCCTAGGAACAAGGTTGTTTATTATAAGGTTGTCGAGTCAATTTGAGACGGTATGTAAACCTATGTAGACTTATATAATGTGTGATCATACTCTTATTATGTTGGGCTTGCAACAATGTTTGTAAAACTAACATATAACACCCAACTTATGGTCGGCAACCTCCGTACATTTCCATCAAACCATTTGCTCTTAGAAGATACCTTGGTACTTTCTCCTCAAGTTTTTATACGAAAGATCAATTTTGTAGTAACTTATTTTAAATCTGATTTAGTCCATTAATCATGACCTACCACATCATTATTGTCTTAATTCATGTTGTGTTTTTCATCTCTAATTAGATGACTCTTACATTAGAATTAGACATGTTCATTTGATTATAGGAAGATCCTTCAAGAGAAGCCATTGGTGGCTAACTAGAGTTTGAGGCCACAATGGCGCGAGCACCTGCAATTCCTAAAAAGATACATGAGTGTTATTACGGAGGAGTAGTAACGCCTGATGTTCGGAATGGTAACAGAGGCATCAGATACAGAGCACTTCAAGTCTGTCCATGTGCTCTTGTTTGTTGCTTATGGGAGCTAAACGATGAATAACCACAACGTGGTAAATCTAATTAAGCCTGCTCAACTAGTCCTTGAGCTGTTAATTAGCTGTTGAATTCTTCATGGCCTTGTAACTAGCCTCTGTCATGCTTATGATTTTTTTACCCGTCTATAGATCGATCAATCAATCAAATAATTTTCAAGATCAATTATGCTATCTTCGTTTCTTCCTTCCGACAACTAGGAACATAATCTCGAGCAATAGCCTCACAAAATCAAATAGTGTCTGAAATTTAAATCCTTAAGAAGAAAGATCCTTGAGAGATATATATTGTCGTCGAAGATGCAAAGTGAAACGGAGGAAAAAGATAGAAGAAAAATAAATATACTCAAATGCAAAAGAACACTATAAAAAAGTGAAAAATAAATAAATTGGAAGAACGTTACAAATTACATACAGAAACTGTGTTTAAGAATAAAATCATCCATATATATGTTAAAGTTTCTCATAAGAATCTATATCTAATCTGGGAGATTATACTACAATAGATGCCTTCCTATCTTCCCTGATAAATCATAACTCCGAATCAATAATAACTCTTTGTTAATTTAACTGTTATTAATCAATTTTTGCCTTTGGCAGTGAACAACTACCAAGAAGTAAATAAATATTTGCAAATTCGACATGCAAGAATGACAGATAACCCAAAAATTTCCTTTTTACCTTTTGGGCAAATTTTGCTAACGCATCAAATGCAGGGTTCTTTCTCAGCAAGTTTCATGCAAAATGCTGATTTCAATCAGAGCTAATATATTGGATTAACCAAGCAATGATTGTGGGAAAAAGAACATCATATATTGTATTGCTGTGTGCTACAAGGATCAAGCCACAATCAATTAGAATGTAGATTACAGGTGTCAAAGGAGTACCTAAGCACTTGAAAGACATTCACATGCGTATGGTAATGGAAAGAACTGCCTTCATATAGCTTCACAGCTTTGTGCCCACGAAATTACAAGGCATGTTAGAGTGAGACTGAAGCAGTTATTATTTAAGTGGCATCAACAGTAACTTTGAATGTAGAAGGAGATGTTCGATTACCTTGGGAGATATTAGAAGCATACTTTCAGCAAAGAAGAGCTTCTAAGAAAGTAATTCAAAACATGGGCAGGTAAAGTGACATCCTTGTGGTCAGTGTTCAACTTCAGATACTTCAAATTGGAAAATGGAGAAGGATGTTTATTTAGAGCAGCCGGAATCTTTGAGAGAACCTGGAAACATGAAAAATTCATATAAAATGAAACCAGATTAAAGGATATTCAAGAAACAAACCCTTTGCAAAGCAAATAAATAAAATAATTAACATTTTAGTTATTCAGTGAGCAACAAATGATAAACATTAGTTGGGTATGGCTGAAGAAAAAGTTGTCTTTACATGTTAACTACGTCAGTCTGTTAGTTATTAATGATAAACAGACTTGTTTTCACACAAAAGTCAGCAGCAGAACAAGGATATAAAGGATTTGATATTTCATCAAATGAAATTCTTTTAGGCATCGATAACAAAATAATAATAATAATTATTATTATTATTATTATTTATTCATGGGTAAAATATGCATGAAAGTTATACATAATAAAATTAATAATCTGTTAATGACACTCGAGACCATACTTGAATAAAAAATTGCAGCTCAAGAAAATCCAGTTTTATCAAATATTCAAAGCCTTGCAAGCCAACCAATCAGTGGTCAGCTTGTATGGAAAAAATAACTGAAAGAGATGTATGCTCAAATTTATTGTACCTATGCCCAGCACGCCATCATAAAGAAGGAGAGAGCCTATGAGGATAAGAACGCATTTAAGATGCGTGGAATGTAAAATTCAATTATTCAAGGATATGTCACATTTCAACATTACACTTTGAGGGTCAATCAGTAGCAGCACCATTGCCAAAATACAAAGCAAACTCATAGCATTTAAAAAAGTAAAAATTCAATGTCAAAAAGCTTATGCCATCACCTGTAGAATTCAACACTGCCTAATAGTTAATATTACAGAGTTGCAGGAATATGACTCCCAAATCCTAAAGAGTCCTTATCAAATGCACTTGGGTTAATGCACAAGCAAGCAACCAGACACGAAATCCTAAAATTCTTTCATGCAGTTAAGAGAATATCTTTCAACTCTTCAATGTAAAACATAAAAGGAGGCATTTGTCAACTAAATTAGCAGCACTCTAGGGAATGAAGTAGTAGTTAATGTGCTAGGAACTTTATGAAAGGCTAACAAGATGCGTCTAAACGAATGCACACTAAGAAAATCATTTTCTTAAAGATAGCCATGCAAATTAAGAATACAACCTCCTGCACAAATCTTTAAAGAAACAAAAATGACAAAATTCGCAATATCTCTAATGATGACATGCCATCTGAATTTCACAGCCTTGTACCACAAACTTTAACAAAACAATCTCTTAAATTATAGAATGTTTTAAAATATGCACCTCAATGATATTCATGGATAATGTCAAAGATTTTGCACTGCAGAACTGATGAAGCATCTTGATGAGATTGAGACCAAGCCCCTGCTCAGTTTCTTCTTCTTCTGAAATGTATTCATCTTCAACTACATAGAATGGATAGTAATGATTGTGATAGTATCTCTGCAAGACTACATTTACATCATCCAAAGAGGTGAGATTCACTTCAGACCAAAAAAGAGGAGTGTTCCCATCAAACTTGAAACTGGTAAGCTTAGGAGCAACTAACATAACTTTGCACCCCTGCTTAATTCTATTATATCTCCAATTCAAAATTTCCAGGCTTTTCAGACTAAGAGCATGAATATTGAAGTTTTCAATCACGTTTAAGCATGTATCTTCAATTGTCAGATTTTCAAGATTCGGGCAACTTGAGAAAATCTTCCCATCAAAATTCTGAGCCCCACCAAGATGCAATGTCTTCAGAGACAGCAACCCCAATGATTTTGGCAAAGCTAGGCCACCGTCAACTTTCAATTTCAGGCTTCTCAATGATTCACAGTCAAAGAAACAACGAGGCAACACAATGGGCACATCCCAGTGAACAGTATTTATAGATATCTCTTCCACGTGGTGTTTAACTGCATAATATATCAGAGATTCTACCACACTATACTGACAATCACGACGTGTATCTAAGGAAAGCTTAAAAGCATTGACGTTATTACGACGTAGTAAAACATGACTGATAAAATCAGTGAAATTGTTCATGTCATCGTCATAATAATATGAACTTATTAAGGATGAAAAAGTCTCAAAATTGAAGTCAAGATAGGGATGAGATTTCCACACATTCATCCATCTTTTGGACAAAACACAGGTTTGAACAACCTGCACTGCGTCCAAAAAAGATAAAATGTGATGGAGAAGTACATTTGGCAGCGTACTGATCCTGTCATCATTGTTGTTCAGCGATGACCTCTTTCTAGTCCTTGATTCCATTCTATCTCACCAACCCTGATAAATGAAAAAACATTAGAATTACTAATTACGATCCATTAAATGAGACTACGAAGAAAATAATTGTTAAAATCCATGCTTTGTTGTTCCGATTAAGCCAATTAATTTCCAAAACCAATAACCAACGAAGACTAATTGATTGATTTTACTGCATACCAATTTGAAATTAAAAAAAAAATTACCTGATTAAAATCTATTGTTTTGAATCAATGACCCAAGTCAAATTGCATTTGGAAGAAAAAATCTTATGATTTGCTCGGATTAAAACTGAGTCGGGAAACAAAAAAAAAAGTAAACCTCCTTGTGTGCTAAAACTATATTCAAAATCTTCCAATTAATGTAGATAAATATCAACCCATCTATCTGTCAATCCATAGGCAACAACAAATAAACCCCAATCTATTAAAGGCTTAAACAGTACGTGCTGCATAAATTTATTGCATACCCATTTGATTTCAAAGGGTTTTAGGGATACTCACCTGAGAATTTCGCCAGAGACGAGATAGTTCAGGGGAAATTGAGAGATTCGTTTTGTTTTTGTTTTTTTTTTGAGGAAGTGTTAAAGTCGGCGGGTTTTCACTGCTGTATGGAGCATTCTAGCCAATTGACCGCAGGCCGGATATATTTGTTTTTTTAATTAAAAAAACTAAACATGAACCATATTTTTTACATTAAAACTATCAAGTACAAATAAAAAATATATATACATATTTAAATAAATAAATAAAATTTATAAATAATAATTAAATATATATTTTAAAAAATCTAAATCAAAATATTTGATATAGTAATACATTTCATTTATCAGATATATTTAATAACTTTGTTAATTAAAATTATTTTTTATTTGATTAAATAATAGTAGAAATCAACATACATAAACTTAATTAAATAAAATCAAAGTAAAAAAAATCTACCAAAATATTATGCTTATTATAAATAGTAATCAAAAAATATTTTTGTTAAATAAAGTTCAATTATATAAAATATAAAAAATAAATAAAGATGAATTAGAATAATATCTTTAAAATTAAATATATATAAAATGATTAAAAAAAATTACTATTTAAAAAAGGCTAAATAAAAAATAAAAATAGAGAAAAGAAGTATTAATTTAAATATAAATTAAAAAATTATTTAAAAAACATATAAAAACAGCTTGTTTTTTAAATTAAAAAGTTAAAAAAAATAGACATTAATCACTTAGACAAATCATGTCAACACAACACTTGAAGAAGTGCAAGCTCTAATTTTTAAATACTAAATGACTCATTGAGATGGTGAAAAATCAGGATGTATATTGTTTTGACTTAAAAATCTAGTTTTATTCTACTCACTTAATAAAAAGCCTAAGTATTTAGACTTTGGATATAATTAAAATATTGATTAGCATGTTCAGGTGATTAAATTAAGTTAAGTCGGTTAGAAATAGTTAATTTTTAAAAATTTATTTGGATATGCTCTTAATGTAAGATTTATATATTAAAAATTATAAGATTGAAATTATTAATATGAGTTAAATGGCTAATAATAATTAGTTTAAGTGATATGAAATTATATTAAATAATTTAAGTAAAGAATAAAATAATTATTTATTAATTCAAATTTCAAGATAAATTAAAAATTTAATGATAAATAATATTATTTTTATTAATAAATAAGAGAGCCCAGAATCCCCTTCTTAACAACAAGAAACTATTTCACGTGCCCCGTAAGTGATTCCAATTATAATAGAGCATGTAAATGGAATGTCGTCTAAATAAATTGAGATTATTACAGCTTTTCTCCCTCGTATTGAACTTAGAAAGAATGTATCAAAGACATTCAAAAGCTAATGCTTCATGTATATGTATATGGTTTAGTTTCTTATTAACTTGATTATATTAAAATCATTTTTCTAATAAGTAAGACCATCAAAAAGACTATCAAGATCCATTCTCTTTCACGCACCAATATTTTTTATTTTTTAAAATTTATTTTTAATATTAACATATCAAAATAATTTAATAACAAATAAAAACATTTAAACCTTTTAAAAAATATCACCATTTATGCTTTTATTATCAAATTGAGTTGAATTCTCGAATCATTAAGGTTTTAAATAATTTAAAGTGTTTTTCTTTTCAAATTTAAGTTATTTTTATTAATATTTAACAACATTAACTTTTAAATCTCTCTCCAAATCTTATGTTTAGATTGATATACGAAAATTATTGCACCATGTATTTGTTTTTAAATAAAATGTAATTGGAGAATGAACTTTGGGATTAATAATAACCACGTTACAAAATTATTTACTTATTTACAACAAGAAATTTGAATTTGAACTTTTATATGAAAGAATAATACTAATATTACTTGAGTTGTATTTTTTTTATTGAACAAATAATAAATTGTAAAAATTTGCAATCTGCATTTTAATATATAGAGTTTAAATCATAAAAGAAAAAAAAGTACAATGAGAGCCTTGGTTATATCCAATCCAAAAACAAAGCCCCCCCAATTTTTCGAAACCCAACCACAAATCAACCAAACAATGAGCGAACGGACCCAAGCATGGGTTTGGCTTCAGATGAAAGTTCAATATGGTCCCTTTTATTTATTCATGTTTTTATTATGATCCAAACTTACCTCTTTTTTATACAAACACCACCTCTACCAAATCCGCTTTAACAAACAGAAGAAAAGTATATTTCCAACTCTGTTATGGGCCCACAACCCGTTTCCAACATGACCAGTTTTCTTACCGGATCCTTACCCGTTTTCCCTCCAAATTTCAACAATCCCACCCCGGATCCGTACCCGTTTTCCCTCCAAATGTCAACAATGCCACCCCGGATCCTTACCCGGTTTCTCTCCAAATGTCAACAACCCCACGCCGGATCCTTTTTAATCTTTTGTTTTCTTCACCGAGTCCAAACTCTAAACCTTCCCGGATCCTCTGATCGGGCTCTGTGGAGCTCAAAAGGCAAAGCTTATCCAAGAATCCATGTAAGACCCTCTCTTGCTCATGATTCATTTTACACCTCTTTTTTTTCTCGTTTCATTAAGGTTCTTGTATACGCAAGTCCTTTTTCTTTATTTCTGTTTCCTTTCTTTCTTTGAAAATGTGATTTAGTGCTTGCTTCCTGTATTTTGAGATGGCCCATTTACTGTTTTTTGCTGTTACTGTTCAGTTGATGGTTATAATGGCTGAAAGATTGAATCTTGCATTCATGTTAAAGAGAAAAGTAAAGTTAAAAGGTTGTTTTTCTTTGTTCTTGGAAAATTGGGAATTTGAGGATGGTCCATCTATGTTTTATAGCGTTTCTTGGTGTGTGGACACATAATATTTATAGAGGTGATTGGAGCTGAAACTATTGCTACTTTCGTTAATTTTGTTTGAGAATTGTGGACTTCGAGAGTATGGATTGGTTTTGAATTGATTGCATCTGTTGAGTTATGGTGTATAAGGAAGATTGAATCTGAAATGTCGGGTTTTTTAGTCTATGAGAATTTAGGGTTTTAAGATGATCAATTCATTTGGTTTTTGGTGGATTGGTTGGATTTTTAATTCATGGAGGCTGGAGCTGGAACTGTGATTTTATTGAGTGATTTAAGAATACTGAATTTTGAAATGATTTTTTTTGTTTGTTGTGACAACTGTTCATGTGATTGTTATTTCTTTGGTAGATGATGACACCGCTGACAGCCATGGCTTTGGTAAATGCGTTTGAATGTGCTGTGTGTGTGCCTTCTATTTTTTTTCCTTAGAGGATAGTGAAAGTTTGAAAGAGTTGGTTGCTGAGTTGTTTGGCCGCTGCTTATTAATGATGAAATTGGAAGATCATTTGTATAGTGTTTCCTAACCATTTCTTTTGAGAGAGTTGCTTCTTGTGAATTGGGCGGGGTTGGTCTTTTTGTATGCATGATTGTCTGCAATGTTTTGGTTTAAGTGAGACCCACATGTTTAGTTTGTGATGCTCATACTAAAGGTATTGTTGCCAGGTAAAAAAGAGTATGAACGTAATTGCAAAGCATTTTTCTTGTTTTCCTGAGTTTGGCCTCTCTATTGAACAATGCTATGTTTTGGCTTTAGGTGTTTGGAATGTAATCTTTGTTTTTGGAATTAACCCATCTCTAGGTTATCGGTCTAATCTAGTGCTGTTTCATGTCTTCTTTATAGATTTCATCAGTGTTGAAATTTTATCAAAGGTTAAATTATTCATTTGTCACAATTTTTCTTGATTCCTGTCAAATGCAGACCCTGGCTCTTAAGCCTATGCAATGGAAGTATCAAATGAATTAGCTATTAAGAAACCAAAGAGGTTGACGTCTGTTGTATGGAATCACTTCCAAAGGATTAGGAAGGCAGATGTATGCTATGCTGTTTGTGTGCATTGTGACAAGAAACTCAGTGGGTCAAGTAATAGTGGGACTACGCATCTGAGAAATCACTTAATGAGATGTCTTAAAAGATCTAATTATGATGTGTCGCAACTACTTGTGGCAAAGAAAAAGAAGAAGGATACTTCCCTTGGCATTGCAAATGTCAATGCCAACTATGATGAAACACAAAGAAAAGATGAATATATTAAGCCCACAATTATAAAGTTCGATCATGAACAGAGAAAAGATGAAATTATTAGCCTTGGAAGTTGTAGGTTTGATCAAGAACAGAGTCGTCTGGATCTTGCCCGAATGATCATATTGCATGGTTACCCATTAACCATGGTTGAGCATGTTGGATTCAAAATATTTGTGAAGAATCTTCAGCCTTTGTTTGAGTTTGTGCCAAATAGCTCCATTGAAGTCTCTTGTATTGAGATTTATATGAAAGAGAAACAGAAAGTGTATGAGATGATAAATAGATTGCATGGCAGAATTAACCTTGCTGTTGAAATGTGGTCTTCTCCAGAAAATGCTGAATACTTGTGTTTGATAGCGCACTATATTGATGAGGACTGGAAATTACAACAGAAAATTCTAAATTTTGTGACCTTGGATTCTTCTCATACTGAAGATATGCTATCAGAAGTGATTATAAATTGTCTCATGGAATGGGATGTTGAATGCAAGTTATTTGCCATGACATTTGATGATTGTTTTGCTGATGATGATATTGTGCTCAGAATTAAGGATCGGATCTCAAAAAGCAGGCCCCTTTTGAGTAACGGTCAATTATTTGATGTTCGCTCTGCTGTGCATGTTCTAAATTTGATTGTTCAAGATGCCATGGAAACAATCCGAGAGGTGACTGAAAAGGTCCGAGGAAGTGTTCGATATGTTAAAAGTTCGCAGGTAATACAAGGAAAGTTCAATGAAATTGCCCAGCAAATTGGAATCAGTAGTCAGAAGAATTTGGTTCTTGATTTGCCAACTCAGTGGAACTCAACGTACTTCATGCTCGAAACAGTCATAGGATACAAGAGTGCATTTTGTTTCTTGCAAGAGCGTGATCCAACCTATACCTCAGCTTTAACAGATACAGAGTGGGAACGGGCCAGTTCCATCACTGGTTATTTGAAACTCTTTGTTGAAATTACCAATATCTTTTCTGGGGATAAATGTCCAACAGCGAACATATATTTTCCTGAAATTTGCGATGTTCACATCCAGTTAATTGAATGGTGTAAGAACCCAGATGATTTTCTTAGTTCCATGGCATCGAAGATGAAAGCCAAGTTTGATAGATATTGGAGCAAGTGCAGTTTGGCTTTGGCAGTAGCAGCCATCTTAGATCCTCGATTCAAGATGAAATTGGTGGAATATTATTATTCCCAGATCTATGGTAGTACTGCCCTGGATCGAATCAAGGAAGTTTCTGATGGCATTAAGGAGCTCTTTAATGCATACTCCATCTGCTCAACATTGGTCGATCAAGGTTCAACTTTACCTGGCAGCAGTTTACCCAGCACCGGTACTGATAGTAGGGATAGATTAAAGGGTTTTGACAAGTTCCTCCATGAATCTTCTCAAGGTCAGAGTGCAATATCTGATTTGGACAAATACTTGGAAGAACCGGTCTTTCCTCGCAATTGTGATTTCAACATATTAAACTGGTGGAAAGTCCACACACCTAGGTACCCTATATTGTCTATGATGGCACGAGATATTCTGGGGACTCCCATGTCAACTATTGCGCCAGAGTTGGCTTTTGGTGTTGGAGGTAGGGTGCTTGACAGTTATCGCAGTTCCCTGAATCCAGACACTCGACAGGCTCTGATATGCACACGGGATTGGTTGCAGGTGGAATCAGAAGGTTTGTGTCCGTAATCTTTGAATTTTACTTTGATATATCTGGTTGGCCCATAATTTCTCCTCTAATAATTTTCTGCTGTTGTGATTGTACCAGATCACAATCCATCTTCTGCTCTAGCGCCTCGTGATTGTACCAGATCACAATCCATCTGCTCTAGCGCTTTATGTTGAAACGAATTAGTCTAGTCATGGTATGTTATCAAGTCACATGAGTTGCAAATAAATCTATGCCCCCTTTATGCTTATTTTTTGTTATTTATTTATTTTAGTCTTGCCATGCAAGGTTGATGGGGAGCTATCTTGAAGTTATGTGCTGTATGATGGTACCCGATTGTTTCCTACACATAGGCCACCAGAGTTTGGTGTAGCATAGTTAAGTTATTCTCTATGTTCATATTGCAGTGTGACTAAATTGCTACTTAGGTACAGTTGCTTCATCAAGAAGCTGAAATGTACATTTTGAGGATAGCGACTAAAACGTTTGTGTTCTAGATTCAAGGACATGCATTGAGGATATGCAAGGTTACTGTATCCTCCGCTTGAATTTGAAGAATTTGAGCCTCTATTGGGCTGATCTCTCATTATAACTAGATGAAACGGAAATTTAGTGGATGGTGTTGATATATATAGTATTTTCTAACTTTCATTTTTCACAAAGTATGGTCTCATAAATTGAGTGATTTTGAGTTTTGACTGATTATGTTACTTCCAGTTTCAGGGATTTTCTTTTGCTGCATCACGTATAGTTTACAAACTAAAAATTAATAACAATGCAAAGGCATGGCTGACTGCAAATTGTGTTAAGAAGTCAATAATCTAATGTGATGCCGCAAATTCTTGTGAACGTAAGGAGCTTGACTGCGCGTGCGTCTATGTGTTTATTCCTTGTGGTGTTCCAAGAATTTATGTACAAATGTATTGAACAGGATGTAAAACAGCGGTAAATTGAAGGTTAATTTATCAGAAACGAGTTTGTTATGATGCAGCTTTTCGATTTTAAAAGGTTAAATAGAATAAATTGTTTTTTTTTCATTTGAAAAAATCCTGATGTATATAATAAAGTTTATGTTGCAAAACGTTGATCTATCCAAGATGCGAAATACAAATTAAACTCATGTTGATGGATGGCTTTAGGTCATCGTCAATGGGGTAGGGTCTGATTTTTCTCAATGTCTTCCTCATCATCGGTCTGCGCATGTTGTCGATTACATCCATGTTGGTGCTGATAATCTTTTTATTTAATTAGAGACATGCATGAATATTTTGATTTATACTGAAATTTTTTATGTAAAAAAACATGTGTAAAATCATGCATGTTTAACTTTCTTGTTGAAACAAATATTTAGCCATTGGTAAAACGCATGTCAAATAGATAATTGACCTTAAAATTCATACTTTAGTTGTAATATACAGTGTTGAGACACCTTAATATTTGACCACATGATACATTACAAATAAAATTAAAAGGCATTAATGTTTTATTGTAAATTATGAACAATACAATTCATAATAAAATGACTAATAACTCTTTTAAAAAGGCACATAATTGAATAAACACTTAAAGATAATTTTTGTATTTTCATATCATCATTATATAATAAATTACTCCTATTTCTTTGAAAAAGAAAAACAATGCTAATTTCCAAGGGGTATTTTCAAAATTTCACATATTTTTGTTCAATCTAATTACCTCATAGCCCTTAGGGTCAACAATTTTTTACTAAAGTAAAAGGGAATTTTAAGTTTTTATTTTTTTTATTTTAATTACTTCATCATCAGGCGAGGGTTAATAGTGTTATGATCTTTATTAAAAAAAATATATGTTTAGTGTGTGCTTAGCACACATCAATAGGTAAGAGGCATCTATACTTTTTGGGTAGCATATACAATGCTTTTCGATGATCGTTGATCACCTTCAAGTATGATATCTGTAAAAACATTCCACCTTTTACACGGTGGGCTGACGCATGTTAGCCGCATAAGTAAGACAAAACTTGTATGACTATTTTTTTCCTTCCTTTTTTTTCTCTCTTCTCCACCTCAAAAGATGTGCTGCCCTTGTAAAATTGCAAAGTAATCTTTAATGTTTAATTGTATTGAATTTGTTGTTTTTCAATTTCATCCCTAAATATTTTATTTTTATTTTTTTATCAAACATAACTGTCATTCTTTTGAGTCCTATTTATTTGCTTCTAATCTTTTTTCTTACTCGATTTTTTTTATTTTATCTCTAATCATTTGATTTTAATTCTTTTTTTTATTGTTGAATTTAATCCTTATCCTTATGATTTTATTCCTTTTATTTTGAGTTCTTTTCTTGATTGATTGTTTTTCAACAATTTCATGCCTCATTATTTAATTTCATTTAATTTTCATATTATATTTAGTGTTTTTTTTATCATGCTTTAAAAACCCGGCCTGATAGCTGGTCCTCTTCACATCTCGGATCACAAGTAGGCCAAATGATAGGGGTTACCAAGGCCAATCAGATTTTTTTATTATGTAGGAAGTAAAAATAACATTATTTTGATAAAAAATTAATGGTAAAAAAAACTCAACGGGTGTTGACATGATTTCCCGTAGCTAATTGCATGCTTTTTTATCCAGCTAAAATATAAAAATGATATTATTTTGTTAAAAAATAATAGAGAAAAAAATTCAATTATAATCCTCTTTCTTTTGATTAATCTTTATTTATTTTGGATTTTCTTTAAGTTTTATGTTTTTCTATTTGATTTTGTTTTGTATATATGTCAAATATAGTACTTATTTTCTTGACTATTTTTTTTTTCACAATCTTTTTCTTAGTTTTGTTTTCCTTTAATTTTATCCATCAACATTTCATTTCATTTCATTTTCTAGATTTAGTCCTTATTTTTTTAACTGTTTTTTAATTCTTTTCTTAATTTTTTTGTTTCAATTTTATCCCTCGATATTTTATTTAATTTTTTTAATCCAATCTTAGTTCTCATTAATTGTTCTTTTTATCATTTTTTCTTTTATTTTTTGATTAAGTCCCTCATTATTTTTTTATATAAGTTTGATCCTCATTATGTTGGTTACTATTTATTTTCTTTTTAATTTTTTGATGGTTTAGAAATGTTCAACAATTTTTTTGGTATTCTATATGGTTATCTTGGTTTTATGACTATAGTTATTGGTTTTGAAAATTAGCCCAATTTAACTTTGAGTTTTTTTTTTCTTATATTTCATCTTTTTACATTAAGCTATTGGGCCTTGAAATTTCTAGTTTTTTCTTTTTTTTTATGAGGTTATCACGAATTCTAGTTAATTAAATTAACTTGGATTTACTTAGGTTATTACCATTTAAATATCTTTTTTTTATGTTACAAAAATATTAATTCACCCTGCAGTATCACAAGCAAAAAAATCTAATAGATTTTATGTATAACTCTATAGGCCCACTTTGTTTTGCAATTTGTTTTTATATAAAACAAATCAATATATCATTTCAAAAGACCTTTTTCTTGGATTGTGTCAACCTTACTATCATTATATATATTAACAAAACTACCCACACCGGTATTATAACTAGAACTTGTTTCATCTCCAATATCAACACCTTTACTAACACTATAACCAACACTAACAATATTACTAGCACTATTTCATCACCTGCACCAATACTAGAATCTCTAGCATTGGCTTCAACTTTAACACCAACATGATCAACATTTTAATGATCAAAATTCAAATATTATATATAAGGAGAAAATACTTTGTACTAGTTGGCCTACAATTAGCAGGCTTAACTAAATAGCATATAAGTATTGTCCATTATAAAAGAGCAACTTCAGTATCCTCGACATATAAATTAATTTTTTCTTCTCCATTTTCTTCATGCATACTAATATCCTTGTCCACTGAGGCATTATCCATAATCATATTCTGTTTATCATCCTTTATTTTGAATTCATGCAAGTTTATATATCAAATGCTTACTTGCAAATAAACATGATATCAATATATAATATTTTATTTGAAAAATAATTCTTCAGACAAATATTAAACTACCATGATAAATAATTATATCAAACATTTTTAATTAGTCTACAAGATAATATTACATTAACAACTCAACATAATTTCGTAAGCAATTTATTAAAGACTTTAAGCTATAATTTTTTAGTTTTCATTAGCTATATAGAAAAACCTTCGAATAATTATGTTCAATAATAGTAAATCACAATTAATAGAAGGCTAATTGCATTAATTAAGCATGTGTATAAGCAAAAAAAAAAATTCAAATTCTCTTACAATTGTAACCCGTGAAGATAAATTGGGGTTTTTTAGGATTTATACAAACAAATTACTAATTATTTTCAATAAAGGTGTATCATACTTCATTCAAATGTTTATTGCATAGTAATCCAGTTTTTACGAGTCAAATTAAGTATTCATGTTATTTATCATCGATTAAAGAATAACAAACCATTTTTTTAACCTCTTCAAGATTGAAATTGCAAAAAAAAAATGAGATTCTTTTAATGTAACCAAATAGTAAATAATTGAATAATCACAATTTAACAGTGCATACAACATATTATCATTGATTTTTAAGCTTTGGATTGAAAAAAAATATGCTAACATACTGGTTATATATTGATTTATAGAAGAAAGTTGTTCCGAATTCAACAACCTACAAGATTTCACTATACTAACCTAGAAATTGTTACAAATAATAATTAATTATTTACTATTTTTGTTCTTTGATTCAAGAGAAAGGGTTTTTAGTTTACTATTTTCACTCTCTCTCTCTCTCACACACACAGAGATGTTCTTAATGTGTTTTTGACATTATAGTCTTTTTATCTTCTTTTTTTTTTTAAATTAGGTTGACAAAGGTTATAAAGTGTAATTTTTTAAAATTTGATAAGCATCTACAATTTGATCCAAATCATAGGATGACGGGGGGGTAATTTTTCATTTTTATTTTTTCTTTTGATTTGATTGCTAAATAAATTATATGTTTATATTTATGTGCTATATTATTTTACTTGGATGTTTAGATATTTCATATTATTTTATAATTGATCGAAACTTTGGAATGTTTTTTTTTCCATAACAATTGATGAAAGTTGTCTTTGAAAATATCAATGAATATAGAAAGATCTAACTTATGACAAAAAGATATTTAAGGAATCAAAAATCATAAAATTATTTTTTCATTAAAAACTAAATATTTTTTTCCACTTAATAACTAAAAAAATATGGTTCCAAAAATTGAAAACTAACAAACATTTTGGTTCAAGTTCAATTTTGATTTTTTGAATGTTTTCTTAACAAAAAATCAAACTAAATTTGTTGAAAGTGAAGCCATATAACCAAATGTTCACCCCTAGTTACATGTATGATTACAAGAATGTATATACAAGTTAAAAAAAAAATTCTAGAAAAAAATAGTGCTTAATATATTAGAATTTTAGTCCTAATGTCAGAGATACTATATAATATTCTAATATAATATCCAATTATTATAATCTCTTTGTATAAAGAGAAAGTTCATATATATTATACATAATCTTTTAACATAATGTCAAAGGTAATGTGCTTTTTTATATATATAATATCTTAACATAAAGTGAAAGATGTCACTTGCAATCTTCTAACATCTTTTCTTAAGTCCATTATCTATTGGTATTCTTAGTTTATCATAAATAAATATGAGCTTATTTGCTAACAGCAATTTAATAAATATATACATATTTGATCCTTTGAATTTAAAGTTGTTGCTTGGCTACTTAATCATGAATAAAAATTTTATTATTTATTTTGTATAAAAATAAAGATAAAGAAGAATAAATAAATAAGACATAAGACCTAAGACCTAAGCTGTTCAAACATGTTGTTTGACTATTTTACATTAGAAAATTAAAATTAAATAAGAAAACCATTTATCTATGTACTAGCAATGCATAAATACACAAACACACAACTGTAACCCTAAAAAACAAAAAAATAAAAGAGAGAAAAAGAAGCAATAAGAAATAAAGTGTCTACTCCACCATCTAGACATCATACAAGACACCCAATTTAGCTTTTACAATTAACATTATTGGCAAGCTATTAGAAGACTATTATGATATATATAAAAAACTTTATCTCAAGGTCTCAAACTCATTAAAAAAATCCATGAGACAATTAAAAGTCTTTCTTGTGTACAAATTATATAGGTTACCTTAATGACAGCAAGTCCACCAATGTTTTTGCTATTTTTCTCAAGTTCTATAAGGCTTTTGCAAAGGGTTTTACTTTCACAACTTAGAAAGAACATAGTACTCTAATATGACCTTATAAGTAAATAAATGGTCTCAAAAACGATCATTGAGCCATGTAAAATAACCATATGTTCATATAACCTCGCATATAAAATCATAACTGAATAAATAATAATTGATAAAATCAACATACAATCAATATCAAACAAAACTTGATGATTTTGATATTGATTGTAAATGGGTATGAGACGTAGATAGACTTAATACCATTAAAAATCATATTATTTTTATTAAATAATTTTATTTTATTATAAATGAGTTTGATATTGATTGTATGTTGATGTAAATGGGTATGAGACGTAGATAGACTTAATACCATTAAAAATATATGATTTTGATGTTATTTTATGAATGAATTGGCTAAACATGTATAAAGCTCAAATGGATAGTTTTGCAAAAATAGTAACTTTCAAGCATTTGATGGTAGGAAGGTTATATTTACAGGAGAAAGGAATGTTAAAACTAACTATATAATTTCTACCATAATTTCTAGAAAGTTGATAAAGGAAAGGTTAACAAATAATGAGAATTTGGCTAGTATACCCATAATAAAAGAATTTTTGGAAGTATTTCTAGAAGAATTACCTAGATTGCCTCCCGAAAAAGAAGTAAATATTTTTATAGATATTCTACTAGGTATTGCTCCTATAGATTAGTCACCCTATAGGATGACACCATTTGAAATGACTGAACTAAAAGTTCAATCACAAGAACTACTAGGTATTTCTCCATCTAAGCACTTTCTTATAGGTATCACTAGTGCTATTTATAAAGAAGAAAGAAAATGTCATAAGACTCTACATAGATTATCGACAACTGAATTAAATGATAGTTAAAAATATATATACCCCTTTCAAGAATAGATAATTTGTTCAATCAATTGAAGGGAGTAAGAGTATTTTTCAAATATTGATTTAAGATTAGGACACTACTAACTGAAGATTAAGGAAGTAGACATTCTAAAAACAACCTTTAGGACTTACTATAGGCTTTTTGAATTCCTAGTAATTGGGTGTTTTAGCCTTTTCTAGACACATTTATGGTGATATCCATGGATGACATTCTAATTTATTTTCCCTCATACTTAGACCATGAACATCATTTAAGGAGTACAATACAAACCCTAAAAGATCAACAATCGCATGCCAAACTAAAAAAGTGTGAGTTTTAGTTGAAAGAAGTAATTTTTTTGGGTTATGTTATTTATGGAAAAAAGGATATTTATAGACCCAAGAAAGGTAGAAGCTATTTTGAAATGAGAGAGACTAATGAACATGACTAAAAATTATAATTTCTTGGGACTAACAAGGTATTATAAAAGGTTTATTGAAGGATTCTCCTCAATAACAACACATTTGACTAGATTAACATGGAAAGAAGTTAAATGGGTTTGGTTAAAGGAATACAAAAAGGGTTTTCAGGAGTTGAAAATAAGACTCACTACCACTCTAGTCACTTCCATTAGGATCAATGAGATTTGTTGTTTATAGTGATGCATCTCATAAGGGACATGGATGTGTATTAATGCAACAAAAAGAAGTGATTGTGTATGCCTCCATATAACTAAAGACTTATAAGGTAAATTACTCAATCCATGATCTAGAGTAAGCTGCAATAGTATTTGCCTTTGAGTATAAAGGCGTTACTTGGTATAATAGAAAGAACTATATATATGTAGAATAAGGTGGTAGAATTGATAAAGGATTATAATTGTGTAATAAACTACTATCCTAGATAGGCAAATGTTATTAAAGATGCTCTTAATCATAAAATAAGACAATATTAAAAGAGTTAGAGAATTGAGGAAATAATAGTATGATGGAGTTGAAAAGACTTGGTACTTGGTTAGAAGTAGGACCCGAAGAATCGTTACTACCTTCGTTAAAAATGCAACCAATGTTTAGAGATAAAGTATGAGAAATGCAACTAAAAGATGCAGAAATATGTAAAGTGAGAAACAAGTTGAATACAAGACTTGAGACTTTCTTTTGCATATTTGATGATGGTATGGTAATGATGGATGACAAATATACTTGTCTGATAATATAGCCTTCAAGAAAGAAATGTTAAAAAAGGCTTATAAGTCTAAACTCAACATATATCTAGGAAGTACTAAAATGTATAGAGACTTAAAACAGTTTTATTAGTGGCCTAATATAAAGAAGAAAATAGTGCAAACATTAAAGGCTAATAGGTTTTTGACAACCTTTATTGACACCTGAATGAAAATGAGCATATATTATCATGGATTTTGTGTTAGGATTGTCTAAAAAGAGAAAAGGGAAAGACACAATCTTGGCCATTGTATATTGATTAACCAAGTCTATATTATTCATACTTATGAACATGACAAACTTAGTGAATAGGTTAGCAAATAAAGAACTAATATTGATTATTTTAGATTAAGACTCTAAAGTTATGTTATAATTGTAGTCGGCTATTTAATGTACCTTTGGGATAACTCCAAATTTAAGTACTAATTTTTATCCTTAAACTAATGGATAGTTAGAAAGAACAATTCAAATACTAGAAGATCTACTATGAGTCTATATGTTAGATTTTGGAGGAATTTGAGAAGACCATATGACTTTAACTGAGTTCACTTACGATAACAACTATCATACCTCAATAAGGATGGCCTTGTATAAAAGCTCTGTATAGGAGAAAATATCAAAACTTTACATGTTAGAAAGAAATTAGTGATAGATAGTTGATTGGGTAAGAATTGATAGAGACTATTATAGAAAAGACTAGAATTATAAAAGACCAAATGAAAATGGCGTAAGATAGATAGAAAAGTTATGTTAATGAGAGAAGGAGATCTTTAGAATTTAATATAGATGATAACGTATTTTTGAATGTTATCCTTTGAAAACACATGCTTAGGTTTGGTAAGAAAGGAAAGTTAGCATCGAGATATATTGGGTCATTTAAAGTTAAAAAGAAAATCAAATTAATGGCTTACAAACTAGATAAACCTCTATAATTAGCCAAAATTCATGATGTTTTCTACATCTTATTATAAAGAAAAGTAGAGATAAAACATTCCCAGGTATTAAACCTAATTCCCTTATAGATTAAGGAGAACTTGACCATGGAAGCGGAACCAATAAGCATTCTAGATCAAAGTGAGAAGGAACCTAGAAATAAAAAGATCCCCATAAGAAAGGTCTTATAAAGAGGTCCTCAAATAGAATAACAAACATGGAAGAAATAATCAAAGATGAAGAGAAAGTATCATCAATTATTCATTAATCCAGTTATGAAGTCAAATTTCAAGGACAAAATCTCTATACGGGGAAAGAATGTAAAACATTGTACGAAACCACATTAAAAGGTTCAACATAATATCAATTTGCATAACATTTTAACAAGTACAAATAACATATAAAAAGAGTAAAATGTTAGTAGGAGTAAAATGTTAATAAGAGTAAAATAAATAAACTTTCAAGAAGAGCATGAAAGGAAGAAATTGACCCAATGGTTGACAAGAAATAAATGAAAACTTACCATTTTACAACACTAAACATAATAGCATGAATTAAGCGTACCCAAACATGACTTACCTTTATTTATAAGGTATTATAAATAGGGTGAGAGAAAAAAATGGTGACTTTTCCTCTCTTATTATTGCCGACTAAAATAACACCTAGTAACCCCCTTTCTTGCAAATTTTCCACCATAGTATTCTCTTGCATATCACCCCTACATGATGCTAGAATGAATGAAAAGTGAGTATCAGGGGGAAAATCCAGGAAATAGAGATATTAAAAAAGAGATGGAGAGTCATAACTAAGATAGAAAGAAGAGAAAAAGAATCAACCAAAGAGAAAACCAGAAGAAAACATAGAAAGTTATTAGAAAAACACCTTTAATCCTTGCTTAATTCATGTGGTAAGAACAACTTTTCTCTCTTCATTGTTGTTTTAAGTAACTTATGTTGCAAAGGATGAAAGCCCTAAATAAGAACGTAGGGTTCTTATACATGATAATGTTTTGGAAACTAATGTTGTAAATAAGAATTATTAAAAAGAAAAGAATAAACTTCAAATATATATTAAGAATAAAATTGATGTCTACTACTAAGAGAATCCTAAGTTAGGGCTAACCATAAACGGACTTGAAGGGGGAGGGAGAGAATTGAAGATGTACTTTAATAGCTCATGATATTGAACAAGTATTTAAGAAAGGTATAAGTTGGAATAGATATTAGAAATGTTAATGTTCCTAGATATTACATGAACTCACATAATCCTTTCTTATTTCTTGATTAAGAAATTGCTACATGTCTTATGCATGTTAGCATATGTTTTTAATGAAAAAAATGGTGTATTTTAAATGAATAAACTATGAGAACATAAAGCATAAGATTCAACCAAGAGAAGAAATTCAAGGAAGAAATTCTTGTACGATGAATGTGATGTGAAAAATAAAAATGATAGCATTGAAGAACCTTGTGAAAAGAATAAAAATAAGCATTTGATGGCAAACTAAAGAAAATGTAGATATCACTTCAATATACATTATTCGGTGAAAAGAGTAAGAAACTACAAGAGTATGCTTCTGAGTATATATATAATAGGTGTAAGATGCACAAATAAGGTAATATGTGAAGTGGATATCTCTAAATAGAGAATTTTTATTATCCTAAAATGTATTGAATTATCATTACATACTTATGAAAATATTTATGGGATTTGAAAGTAATGTATTAGAGTGGATATATAAGGAATTGAAGAAAAGTCTCATATTTCACTTATAGCATTTTTCAACTGGAAAAAAAAAATAGGAGCATGATTTAATGTATTATATTAGGCTTGACAATTCATGATATTAACTAAAGAAACTAACATGAGTGTTTAGAGAGATTTGATAAAGAAATTGTTGTAAATATTAAAAAAGAAAAATAAATCAATTATATAGAAATATTAAACAATAAGAGCCTGTTTTGTGTAATTAAAATAATTAAAGAAATAATTTTATGACATAGCATGAATGTGTAAGATGTAAATAAGTTATGAGAAAAATAACATCTTTTTCTTCCTAAGATGGGTTGCGACTTAATGGATAAAAAACCAAAAAATTAAGTGTTATGTCTTATTACTATGGATTGAAAATTTCAAATGGTTCACTAGCTTAATGAGATCATTATAAGCATAAAATTATGTGTAATGATTATTTCTATTGTCATAGGTGAGGCCTTAAGGTACATACAATAACTAGGAGTGTTTGCTAAGCACTAGCATCAGATATATATTTTGATCCTATTTGGATAAGCTGATTAAATTAATGAGATTACAATTAGTATAAAAAACTTATATTAAATTAATGAGATTACAATTAGTATAAAAAACTTATTCTTTCTTTATGAAATTGTAAGTAATAGAAATTAATTGTAAAAGAGAGTTAAAATGACTAACTCTAAAGATAGTATTAGTAGAGTTAAAATGTTGATGACTAAAATATTAAATTTATTGATTTATAAGATGAAATTGATGATGTCAAAATGTTTATGATCAGATATTAAATTGATATATTCCTAAGGTGGAATTGATGGCATCAAAATGTTAATGTCTAGAATATTAAATTGATCGATTCTAAAGATGTAATTAATGGTGTCAAAATGTTGACGACCAAGCTATTAATTTGATCGATTCCTAAGATGGAATTGATGGAATCAAAATATTGACAACCGGGATGCTAAATTGGTTAATTCCTAACACAAGATTAATAGCATCAAAATATTGATAATCGAAGTGTTAAAATTATTAATTCCTACGATGGAATTAATGGCATAAAAAAATATTGACAACTAGAGTGTTAAAATGATTAATTTTTAAGATGGAATTAATGGCATCAAATTAGTTAATCAGGATTTGAAATGTGTCTAAATTGACTCAAGAATCTAAAATTCTTATTAATTAAATATTCAAGCATAGATAGTTTTATAACATACTATGTTAGGTAAACGAGAATTAACATGTTGTATGTTAAAAATCTAAATTGTAAATGTACATAAAATTGATGATTGTCTTAAGTATTAATTCACTTAACTTATGTTAACTTATTTCAAGTATTATAATTATGATTTAATGAATCACAAATTCTTATGGAGTAATGTTTTAATTGCATTCCACCTTTTAATATGTAATATAAATCTTATTGTAGCTATATTAAGAGTTATGTAATAAAGGCTTCATTATTGGTTATAATTAAGTAATATTATAATTGAATATATGATATGTTAAATTACGACTTATTGATGATATCTCATCTTTTATGTCAATATTGTTCCTTCTTATTATTTGAATTAATTTATACAAAAAAAAAGATAAAGGTTCATTTTCTATTCCTTATGAAATTAGTAACACATTTTTAAAAAGACTATATGTGACTTAAGAGTTTTAGTTAGTGTAATGCCAAAATCAATTTATGAAACTTTTAACCTCAGTCTTTTAAACGAAACTAGTATTATTATTCAACTTGTTAATTGTTCCATTGTTTATCATATTAGTGAGTTTGAGGATATATTAGTACAAGTTAAAGGTCTAATATTTCTTGTTGATTTTTACATTTTTAATATGAAAGATGATAACTCATATGATTCATTACTCATTATTCTAGAAATATAATTCCTTGAGATAGCTAGAATTAAAGTTGATATGCATGAGACTTTTGCAAGAATTCATTCTTAGAATCAAAGACAAGAAAAAAGCTAAGAACCAAGTTGCGAATCACTTAAGTATGTTGTCATGCAAGAATGATGATGATGCCACACATATAAAATAGCATTTTGCTTATGTAAACTTGTTTGCTTTATATGGATTTTGTCTATAATATATGGATTTGATTAACTTTTTAGTTACCAAATAATTTTCAAGTAAGTTCTATAAGGCTCATTAAGATAAGCTCAGACTTAATACAAAGTATTATATTTAGGATGAGCCTTATTTATAGAGATTTTGTTATGATCAAGCTATAAAAAAATATATACCTGATAATGAATTTCATTTAATTTTATTTTATTTATTTATGAAGGACATTTTAGTATAAAAAACACCACATAAGGTTTTCATTAGCCTTATTTGTTTAAAGATGCATATCATTTTTGTAAGACATATGAATGCTACCAAGAATAGATAGCACTTCTCATTATAATCAAATACCTTTGACTTCTATACTAGTAAGCAACAAAATTTATGTTTAGGCTATTGATTTCATATGTTACTTTCCATCTTATTTTAGCAATGTTTATATTTTATTTAATGTTGATGATGTATCTAAATAGATTAAAGCTAAAGCTGCATGCACTAATGATGTTAAGATTGATGTAGATTTTAAAAACAATCATATATTTAACGAGTTTTGAATTCCTAAAAAATTTATTAGTGATTGCAACACGTACATTTGTAGTCATTCAATAGAGGTTTTACTTTGCAAGTACCATATTATTCGCCATATTTCCATTGCTTATCATCATCTAACAAGTTATCAAGTTAAAATTTATAACTATAAGATCAAATTCATCTTTGAGAAAACTATTTAACCAAATATAAAGGATTGGAGTTTAAGATTAAATGATGTTTTATGGGTCTATAGGATAACTTTAAAATCACTTGTTAGAATTTCTTTATATATGATGATTTATGGTAAATCATGTCATCTTCCTATAGCATTTGAGAATTTAGGGCCTTTAAGAATTGTAACTTGGATTTAGACGAGGCTGCAAATCATAGGAAGTTGTAGTTACAAGATTTTAAGGATATAAAGAATGATACCTATGAAAATTCTATGATTTATAAGGAAAAAACTAAAGTGTTCCATGATAGAATGATTTTAAGGAAGAAATTTCACATTGGACATAGATTTCTTCTATTTCATTCATGTTTAAAGCTCTTTCCTGGTAAGTTGTATGCTCATTAAATTGAACCCTTTATTGTTACTAACACATTTAATCATGGTACGTTCAAAATTCAAAGTCTAAAAACAAAGTGATCAAAGTGAATGAGAAATGTTTGAAACCTTTTTATAAAGATTTCAAGGAAAGAATTGTGGTAGACGTTAATTTAGCTAAACCTTAGACATGAGTACGGAGTCGAGCCAAGGATAATATCTAAAAAAAATACGCTTATTAAGAGGCAACCTAACATACAAAAACAAAAAAAAATTGTTTTTCTCTTTTAAGTTTTTTTATCTTTGTTTTTTATGTGATTATGCATGTTTTACCTATTTATTTGAATCTATCTATGCATGTGAGATTTACTTTACTTTGGGTATTAGTGCTTGTTTAAAAAAAATAAAAAGAGTTGTGTTGGATTTTTGTTTCAAACCCTAACTATTTAATTTTATCTTTTTATTTCTCAATGGTTAATGAAAATATGTGTATTATAGGTTCAAACTAGTTGATTTTGATAAAGATATAAATAGGATGAATTAATATTTGATGTTTAATTCGTTTAGGGATTAACTTTAAAAGTATATCATGTTGACTTAGTATATGATTTAATATTTTGTAAGCTTTTAAGCCTTCAACATGATTATTTGATGAGTACTATCCATTTAAAGGTTATGTATTTCCAAAACTTGTTTAACGTCTCATCGAGACTATATTTACATTACATGTATATATGAACATGATAAGGGAATGTAGGAATTTAACCATTAGAATATAAAAAATCAACCTTAAACATGTTATCCATTATTAAGTCAAGGACTAGTACAACATATGCATAATGTTTATATAGGATTATAGTTGGAAATTTTAAGAAAAATAATTATATGATGAAGTTTTATGTTGAACATGAGTCTGATTAGTTTTGAGTGAGTCAAGTATCCAAAAAAAATAAACAAAACATGATGATGATAGAATAAATAAAAGAAAAGATTTCTTTTATGATTTTAATGAGAATATACTAAAGGAATTTGAAATAAAAATAATCAAAGTATTTGTGCTTTTGTGATGATGAATTTTTGTGTTATGATGATTATATTTTATTGAGTTTGTCATTTATATATTCTATTAGATTTCTTGTTTTTTAACATTTTCTTGATTTTTATTTCACAACACCTTAACCACAACCTTATTATAATCTTGAATAAAGCAAGCATATGGAAGATAATAACATGTAATGAATTTGAGTTAAATCACATAATCCATAAACACTTGAATGTTAGAGTATATGCTAATATGAAAACTTATTATTTTTGTATTGCATGCATTTCATTTAAGTTCCAAAGGCTATGAAAGGATTGAAACAATTCATAAAATTTTATGCTTTAAATCATTTTAACTTGTTTCTTCCCTGTATTGCTTGTACTATTTGATATTGTTAGAAGTAAAGTTGACTATTTAGATGGTTTTTACCTCTTTTTTTTTCTTAATTTAATTC
Source organism: Populus ilicifolia (assembly GCA_015708895.1). Lineage (NCBI taxonomy): Eukaryota > Viridiplantae > Streptophyta > Magnoliopsida > Malpighiales > Salicaceae > Populus > Populus ilicifolia. The sequence continues at coordinate 85,225 of SRLM01000922.1, forward strand.
CTTTTATTTTAAGTCATTTATTTTTCTTTTTTCTTTTTATATTTTGAATCTAATATTTAAAGTTCATTGTTTATGACTTTTACTTTCTTTGCTCAATGACGTGCAAGATCCTAGTATGGGGAAATTTAATACATTTATATTATTATATTTTCTTAGAGCATCAATATTTATGACATTCATACTTGACACGACTAAAAGATTAATGTCTTCTTCCAAGTGCAGGAGTGTCGAAGTAATAAATAACCCGGTAAGACCGAGATCGAACCACAGGGAGGTTAATTGTACAAATTATAAACAACAATTATAAACAACAACAATAATAACAATAACAACAACAATAATAATAGCAGCAATAATAATACTAATAATACTATTAGTAGTAATAGTAGTAGTAGTAGTAAAGAAGAAGAAGAAGAAAAATTGATGAGAACTTTGAGATGAAAAGTTAAAGTAACGATTAAACAATGATAACAAATAATGTCAAGGTTAGAGGATCCACTAATGGTATGTCAAACAAGTATAGTATAAACTCTTACTATTTAATTGAAAACCACACACAAAGGAGGTTTCAATCATATTATAGATTGTTAACATGATTATATTAGTCATCTTATTCAATTAATGCTAATACTTGTAAATTTTGTCAAGCATTCATGATTATAACTTATGTTAACAACAAATCAAGTTCCTTTCATAGCTCAGGTGTCAGTTATACCATACATATAGGCTATAAAAATGTCAAGCATTTGTTGTACCAATTGTTATACAATATAAATCAAGATTAGTCATTTAACAAGCAAAGTATTAAAGAGTGAACAAGATAACAAATAGAAAATATGTTAGTATCAAACATTAAAGTCCATATTAAGTTTATACTATACTTATTCTTACACCATTAGTATAACCTTTTCACCTTGACATAATAAACTTAGCTAAACATAATGAAAGAAAAAAAATTAGATAAAAAAATAAAAATATTAATAAGATAAAAGTTAACAAAGCAAAGGAAAGGAAATAAAAGACATAAACTTGATATTAATGAAAACAAAACATAAGCAACACAAAAAGTACAAAGAGAAAATAAGAGCATGATCTTGATCTGGACACCAAGATGCCTAAATGCATGGCAAATGCCTCTTTTATAGGCTAAAATTGGGAACTATTGATTTGATGACTAATTGATGAGTAGGTGGCCAACTCTTGACTTGATGACAATCTTTATCTTCTCTTGTCTGCCCAAAACATCATTGATAACGTCAAAATTGGAGTCACTTGAAAACATGAAAGTTGTAGGAAATTCTCTCAGCTTTCTTGTGTAAAACCTTCAGCTCATTTCAACTTCTAGAACTCCAGATATGACCAAAATATTGAACAGTGCTCGGGCTGGAAACAGATTCAGGCTTCTTTGTTGTTGCAACAATTTGAACTTGAAAATGGCCTTTTTAGATCTTGGGCTCCATATGAAAGTTGTAGGCATATGTCTTACCTTTTCATCCATATAAAATAGACCTAAATCTGATATCTATAGCTCCAGATATGATCCAATTACCGAATAGTGTTCTAGTTTGGATTGCACCGACATCTCTTTTCTGAGTTTGGCCATCTATTTATCCTTTCACTTTCAGTTCTTAAATTCATCAATCAATCCTTTCATTTATGTGATAGACCTGTATTTAAAATGAACATTTATCACAAATTAAAGGTATCTCATATTATTAGATATATTATTATAAAACATGCTTTAGTTAAGGAATTATTCATACTTCAAGTGCAAAATGATGATATAAAACCTTGATAAAAATACACTTTTAAGTATTAATCAATGCTCGTTAAAATAGAGCCATGAATTTTTTATTATTATTTTCACATTGTAAATCAACATCAAATAATACTTACTAAAATTAACTTTCATCAATGCAAGAGAGAAAATGATATAATCTTTAGAATTTGTTTTATTCATGTTTTATTTTTTAGAATAACATATTTAATTTGTTTTGTGCTTAATAGTGATGTAGTGACACAAAATGTAAAAATGAGTTAGACTAAGTACTTTAGCACAATTTCAAATAAGAAGTTATAAACTTACATAATTGACTTTTTTTTATTTTCTCATTTTCATATTATTTTTAGTTAGTTTAGATCATAAATAAATATCTCCTTTTTTAATTACTTATAGTTTAAATTATATAATACTTAATTTTATCATATTAACATATTTTGTGCATCTTTACTATGTTTATTCATATTTAAACTTAAATAATTGTTTTAATTGAGCAATTAACTTTTAATATCTGTATCTTTATGGGATGATATCTTTATTTTCTATACTATAAATAATTAATTTAAATTTATATGGCTTCAATACTCATCAATTGTTCAGGTTAGGCGATATCGTAACTATGATTCGACTGGTTCAACAATGAGAATGTTCAGGTTGGGCGATATCATAACTATCATTCGACTGGTTCAACAATGAGAATGTTTGTGAGGTTATTTGATAATGTTGATAGATTAAATGGTGTTATTGGCTAGTTTGGCATGGGGGCTTGGAGTAGTTTGTTGGTTGAGGAGGGAGGTGGCTTAATTTCAGAGGAGATGGTTGTTTTGCTATGATGGGTAGAGTTAAGAAAAAAAACTGAAAAAAAAATTAAATTAAGAAAACTGAACTGTGAAAAAACTAATTAGAATTTTAAAAAAAATAATTAGTTTGGTTTGGTTTCAGTTTTATAAACCTGAAACTAAAAAAATGAACCAAACAGAACTCAAACTGAAAAAAATCAAACTGAATTGGTTTGAATTGGTTTTTTAAAAAATAATTCAACCAAACCAAAACCGATTGACTTGAACCGATTCTAATTTGGTTTTAGATTTTTAAAAAAAAATCAATTTAATTATTTTTTATAAAAATTAAATCAAATAAAAAATAATTAAAGAATGTTGCTAATGGTGGTAACTACATAGTGACTAGTGTAAGATAAAGAATATTGTGCGGTTGGTATAAAGATAGGGAGAGAGATGGGTTTTTTTTTTTCTTTATATTTTTGTATCTTTCTTTAGTGAGAGAAGAGGAGTGGGATTTTTTCTTTAACCTAATAAATTAAATTAATAATTCAACTCAATTTAATCTAATAAATTAAATTAATAATTCATTAACTTAAACTTGGTCTAGATAAAAAAAAATTCACATCAAGTTAAAGTTAAGAGTTAGCCCAGTTAAATTTGAATAACTTGGTAAATAACTCATAACTAAGTTAAAATTAAGAGTTAGCCCAGTTAAATTTAAATAACTTGGTAAATAACTCATAACTTGAGTGAGGTGATTAAATTTGAGTAAAACTTAAATAGGTTAATTTTAATATTTTTTTTAAATTCTTTATTTGAAAAGTGATGTCACTTAAATTTTTTAAAATATTTTAGTCAGATAAAATTGTTTTGTTTTAAAGTAAAAGTAAAACAAAATTATTTTGGGATAAATCCAGATTCATCCTCCAAATCTACCGGTAATTCATATATTTGAGATTGCGGAAACCCTAAGCCGGATCATATTGCAAGGTAGGCTACGCGGCCAGTAGACTTTTCTTTAGTAAAAATAGCAGCAGACTATACTATAGGTTTGTTGTGTTTACGGGGTGATGATATTGACACACCTTGTGAACTTGTGTCATTTCTTGCTCCTAATTAATTGATATGCAAAGAATTTTGTCTACTCAAGGGAGTTATGGTCGAGAGAGAAATATGTGCATTATATCCGAAAAGGTGTTGGATCGGTTATAATTACATGTGATCGCTGTTTGGAGATATTCAGCTGATTTCCATGAAAATCTGCTGAAGTGCTGATTTCTTTTTTTTTTTCTTTTTTTTTAAGTATTTTCTATTTTCTTTTATTTATCATTATATTGAGAGGATTTTTTTCACCTAATCTCCTCATTTGTCTTCCTTTTATAATGTAGGTAAATTTCAATTCTTCACATAATTATTTTCCATGCCCCATTTTCGTTGAGTAAATTACATGGTCATGAAAAAGTAAAATATTTTGTATTTAACAAACAAAGTTAATCAAAGTATTTTATAAAAAAAATCATCACAAATTATTTTAGATATATATTTTAAAACATTTATGAATATAGTAAATTATTATAAATAAAAATTTGGGTGCGAATATTCATTGGATCAAAAGATACCCCACCTTCATCATTCAAATCAATAAGGCTTTTCTACCTAATTTTATCTTTATGTAATTGAAATTAAATTTCTATAAAGATGGGTGACCATTGATCTATAACAAGTCTTAAGGATTTCCATGGAAGCCGTTTGCAGATGATGAGGCAATTAGGTTACCGTCTCTTTCGTCTATGAAGCCATCATTCCTTATTTTCTCCTTGTCAATTATCTGATATAAAATCCTCTTTTGGTACATGATACATTGGTATTCACATAGATATTTGTTACAAAAACTCTTTTTCTTTTTTCCACTTAACAATTGTTTGATAAATTAAAAAATCACCAAAAAAATTACTTGATAATCTCAGCAACTCGTGACCTGATGGTCTGCCGATGATTTTAGGAAATTGTTTTTTATTTTAGTTTTAGGCAGTTTATGATAGTAAAAATCAACAAATGTTATCAAAAAATCTATTAGAGGTATTAATAAGAACAATTATAAGGTCAAGAAGTAAAAAAGTTAAAAAAACACTCCATGAGTTTTTTTAGGATATTTGAGTCAATCTAAACTTTTAAACTTTAATAAGAAATTATCAAACTTTAATTAATAAAATTTATACAAGAGTTTAAAAAGCTTAATTCGGTTGTGAGCTTTATATTTTCTAATCCATAATTTTACGTTAACAAGCACAAGTTTAAATTTAAAAGTTGGTTAAAAGATTTTAAAGATCTTGCTCTTTTATGATTAAATTTTATAGTGATCAAACATCAAAAAGACCTTATGATATGGTGTAGAACCTACGATATGGATATATATTATTTTTCTAATTGGTTTATAATTTTTTTTTCTATTTAGATTTATACTCTTTTATTAGTATTTGCATCCCTGTTTAAGATATTTTTAGTGTGCAAAGTTGTTCTTACTCTTAGTTCTTCATTTAACTCTTTAAAACTTATCAAAAAAATACGTCTTTGTGGTATTCATCCTTACACCTTTAATTTTTTATTCTTTATAATCAAAGCATTAAGGTCTTTCATCCAATAACTTTTGTTTCCTGGTTCAAGTAATTATTTGATCGGGTTCTCTATCAATCTAATTTTAGCTTTTTTGAGTTGTTTTTATATTTTTTTTATAGATTCAAGGGTTCTTACCCTCTGGATTTACCTTAGTTGATATCAAAGAAAGGCTTTAAAACCAGGTTTTATATATCTATCTTTAAGTTTTCATATTATCGTTTTCATTATTTTCAATATGTTCTTGTGGCAATAATATAAAAACAAATTGTTGTTGAATTTCATTACTATTGAATCAGTACTTTATATATAAGAGAGAGAGAGAGAGAGAGAGCAACGGTTGAAAATCACAAGTGTTGAATTACATCACAAAAATTAAAAGTTATGATTCTTAAGAAACTGTATTTGACAAGTTAGAGTTGTGCGAAAACTAGTGTATTTACACACTAGCTTGAATTTGTTATTTGTCATTGATTTTGGGATTAGTTTAGCATACTTGGGGTTCAAGTATTTGAGCAAATTATGAATTAGTGCTTATCAAAATCAGTTTACATCATCAATCAATTTTGTTTATTTGTTGTTGTTAGTTTTGGGTTTAAAATCTATCATGGTTTGGGTCATTAGAGTTTTTCTTGCATTAGTTTTTGCTTTCGTATTTGTTGTTGTATTCATCAACATATTCATTGTTGTTTTTTATTTTGCTTATATTTTTATTATTATAAATATGTATTATTGTTTTTTCATTTTTCTTGATTTTGTTTAGTCTTAAAATCTATGGTTAATCCTCATGAGGCTATGATTTATTTTTGTTTATGATTAGTTCTTTGAAGAACTGGAAAAAAAAAGAGCATGGGAGGTAAAAGGAAAGAAAATGATAACATTATCATAAAAAGCTAGGATTGAGTGAAACATGAGTGAAGTAACATCTTATTGAGTGTAAAAGCATGAGTAAATGTTTGAGTATGTTACTAGTACTACACTTTGAAAGTTAAATTTGAATACTAAAATATCATAAACTTTATAGACTTTGGTTGTTGAATGAATGTGGGGAAGTAAAGGTTTATAAACAAGTTTTGGTTTCATTTTTCATTGAGAGGTAAAATGATGGAGTTTTGTATGATTTTGTTCATATGCATACATATCATTTGTTATTAGAAAGGTCGTGGTAGTTTGATAAATAAATAAAAAAGTTATACATGATGGGTTTAAAAATAGGTATTATTTTGTAAAAGATGAAAAATTCATCACTTTTATACCATTTTCACTAAAAAATATTGATGAGAACCAATTGAAATTGAAAAGGGAAAGTGAAGCTAAAAGGCATAGTTTTCAGACCCAGCCCAATCTAAGGCCTGGGTTTTTCGGGTCACCAGGTCTCCCGAGTCATTTTTTTAATCAAAATATCTTTGTTTTGGTAAAAAACAAAAAAAAATTAATGGGTTACAATTGGTTTTTTACTGTCACACCGGGTTTTTCTCTCTTATTTTTTTTCAACCCTATTCAATTCTAGCTATGGGTCTCGATCGCCTATCAAGCCAGCTCAAGTTTTAAAACCATGCTAAATAGAGTGAAAATAAAAATTTGATTGTGAGCTATATAAGAAAAGTTATATACAACTAAGAGAGAGAGAAAATAAAGATCTAGCAGAGAGTGGAGCGAAGAATCAACGAGAAAAAAGAAAAACAAGAGAAAAGAGAATGTTGAGAGGGGGAAAAGCAAGTGTGTTTTTATGTAAAAGAAAGTGAAATAAAGAATGTTTTTTATACTAGTCAGCCTATGTTTATACTTTTGCACAAAAAGACATATTTTAATGCTAACAAATTTTATCATGTGTATACAACCTATGTTTTTTTGTTATTGGAGTTTAAAGATATATTTTTCAAAGATGTTCCTAGTGGTTTGCCACCAATAAGAAGAATTAAACATGAAATTGATCTGATAATTGGAGCTACAATTCCTAACAACCATCACCATCCTATATAAATAGTTTTAAGGAGACAAAAGAGTTTCAAACGCAAGTTGAGGAGCTAATATTTAAGGCATATATAAGAGAAAACATGAGTTTATTAATGTTAATGTTTAACTAGTTATGGTGTTATTAGTGCTAAAAAAATGATGGATTTTGAAGGATGTGTGCTAATTGTCAAGCTATCAAAAACATTATGGTAAAGTATAGGCATCTCATTCCTAGTCTAGATGATATACTAAATGAATTGCATGGTTCTTGTGTTTTCATTAAGAATTGATTTGAAAAGTGTATCATCATATTAAAATGAAAAAATATAATGAATGAAAACTATTTTTAAGACTAAATATGGATTGTGTGATTGGTTAGTTGTGTTGTTTTGTTTTATTAATGCATCTAGTATTTCTATAATATTTATGAATCATGTTTTGCATGTATTTGATGACAAATTTGATGTTATTTATTTTGATTACATCTTGGTTTAAAGTAAGAGTTTAGACAAGAATGTTGAGCATTTATGAGAAAAGAAATGTTGTATGCTAATATGAAAAGGTGTATTATTTTTTACGTGGAAAATGTTGTGTTTCTTTGTCATATTGATAGTGCAAAAGGTATAGAGATAGATAAGAAAAATATGAAGTCTATCCAGTAATGGCTTACAACTAAATTAATTATTAAGGTAATAAGTTTTTATGATTTAACTAGTTTTAATAAGAGAATTGTTAAAGATTTAATACACTAGTCGCACCATTAACTGAAGTTGTTAAAAAATTTATTGGGTTTAAATAGGATAGTAAACAAGAGGATGCATTTAATTTTCTTAAAGAAAGGCTATATTCAACACTTTTATTAGTATTACCTAATTTTATTAAAAAAAATAGATTGAGTTTGATGCCTTAAAAATATGTATTAGAACAGTTTTGATATTAGCAAAGCGATCAATTGCTTATTTTAATAAAAGACTTAATGGAGCAACATTACGTTGATTAACTTATTAAAAAGAGCTTTATGTATTAGTGGGGACATTAAAGACTTAACAATATTATTTGTAGCCAAAAAAATTTGTTATCCATACAAATAATGAATCGTTGAAATACTTAAAATGACAAAGTAAGCTGAATAGAAGACATGCCAAATGAGTAGAGTTTGTCGAGGCATTTTCATATGTTTTCAAATAGAAGGTAAGGATAATGTAGTGGTCGATGCATATCTAAAAAATATATTCTTCTTTCTACTTTAAATAAAAAATTATTGAGATTTGAGTATGTGAAAAATTTGTGTGAAAATGATATTGATTTTTCTAACATGTATAATGCTTATTAAAAAATAACATATAGTAAATTTTATAGATTTGATGGATATTTATTTAGAGAAAATATACTTTGTATGCTTGATAGTTCTTTACGTGAATTGCTTTTGTGTAAAGCTTATAATGATAGTTTAATGGAACACTTTAGTGTTATGAAGACTTTAGAGATTTTGCATGAACACTTTTTATTAGTTTAAAATAAAACGTGCTATCCAAATAGTGTTTGCAAATGCATTACATGTAGAAAATCTAAATTTAGGATCTTATAGTATGATTTATATTCTATTTTACCTCTACCTAATGAATCTTGGATACATATTTTCATGTATTTTGTTTTAAGTTTACCTGGGTCAAAAAAAAATAAAAATTGAATTTTTATGGTTTTTTATAGGTTTTTTAAAATGACACATTTTATATCATGTCATATAACTAATAATGTCACCAACATTGTTGATTTAATATTTAAAGAGATAACACAACTTCATAATGTTTCTAAAAGCATTGTTTCTAATTATAATGTTAAATTTCTTAGCTATTTTTGAAAAAATTTATGGGAGAAGTTGGGAACTAAGATATTGTTTTTCATTACTTATTATTCATAAATAGATGGTCAAATAAAAATAATAAATAAGACTTTAACTATTTTTGATGTTCTTTTAGTTTTTCTTCACCCTAATAAGATATTGATTTAAAAAAATATCAAAAAATATCAACCAATTGATGGTATAGTAATTAAATCTAAAAATTTTATTACATTTGATATAATAAGATATATCACACTAGATTAAAATTCAAATTCATCTCAACCCTTAACAAATTTATACTTTGATTTTATCTTTTCATATCACTCGGTGTACCAAGCATCTAATGTATCTTATCACATCGAAACAAATATCTATCAATCTGGTGCATCAATTTAATTTTCAGATCAAGTCAGTTATAGTCGAGGGATTAATCTAGAAGTGATCTAGCAGTCCACAAGCTTTAGTTGTACCAAATTACCATGCTTGTAACCATATTGTAGCAAATCTAAGGAACTCTCTCTCATTTTACTGGTGATTCTCTCTCTTTTTAAAAATCCAAACTTCAGCCACCTCAAGTTGTCGAACCAATACAAAAAGACTCTTATCCTCCTCGCATGAAAACCCTAAGTAGTCTTTATCGTTTTCTCCACCTTATATTTATAGAAAAAAATTGTGATTACCTTTAACCACCTTAAGCTTTAGATCATTGATTCTCTCTCCTCAACCATCAACAGCCAACATCACCAACACCATCAACACCATTGCAAACCTTTCACCTGGATCTACCATAATCTATCCTTACTTGCCCATAATATCACAATAAAAGTCCACCCCCTCCAATTGTGGCCATATGTGAGCTACACATGACATCTAGGGTTTTATTTATAATTTACAGTGAAATTTAAGGGTATTTTAATCTTTTCCTATACAATGACACTCAACTGATTTTGAGGACTTCTAGTAATATTTTATTTGTTTTTTATAGATGTATTTATTTATATATTTATATTTTATAAAATATCAAAAATAAATATAAAAAAGAATGACGATGCAAGTCTAACACCTAGTTTATCCTGTCATTGTGCATGGGTCTAAAGCTCAATCTTCAAATATGAGTTATGAATATTTTTTAGGTATTCCAACATAATCTTTCTTTTCAATGATAAATGTTATTCATTAACATGTTTTTTTTTAATAAGGACTAATGTCTAAATTTTAAAAAAATATATGGATTGTGTTTTTTTTTGCAACTTGGATGTAACTTTTTTTTTAGGGTTAAATATTAACATTTCAATGAGTCTTTTATTTTTAGAGATTGATTTATTATATATATATATATATATTATTTTTAAGGACCGATATTAACTCTAAAAAACAAATTGCAAATAAGCTTATAATATTATAGCATTTGAATAAAATTAGAAAAAAACAAAAAGATAATCTTTTACTTGAAAGGATGATTTAAGGGTGATAACTACATTTCATTAATCATAACTAATCTAGTATCTGAAATTTTGATACCAATATTTTATTTGAAATATATGATTCTCTAAAATTACTAGATGATAACTCTTAAAAAAAATTTATTTTTCTCAAAATAAGTTTTTCCTATACAAATAAAAAAGGTGTCCATGATATCGTGTATTGACATTTTTCATTTAAAAAATGTCCTTTAGTTATAAAATTTTAATTTTAATTTTTCTTATACATAATTTATTTATTAAAATATTTTGAGCAATTGTATGAAATTCTTATTTTATATCCTTATATATAACTTGAGGATATTTTTTAATTACAATATATAAATATTTCAATCTGTACAAAAATACTTAGAAATAAAGAAAAATTTTAGAATTAGGTACTATATAAGAATAAAAAGGACACAATTAGAAATGTATAATAGACTTGATCATATATATTAAGACATGTATCCTGGAAAAAAAAAAACCAACTCGTGCATATTAAGGCTAATATCGCCTCCTGATTTAATTGAAATAGGTCATTAATATACAATATTAAAACGAAAAGGTGTGTCCTACGATTATGATTAACATGCATAGATAGCTTATATGTGAATATAATTTAATCTTATCTAATAAAAAATTTTCTTCTATTAAAATAAAAAATTCGATAATATAATGAGTCCCTTTTACCGCCTATATAGAAAAAAAATATGGATATCTATTTTTTAAAAAAAAATTAAAAATATTTTTAACTAAATATTTTAAATCGCATATATTTATTATAACTCATCAAATATAATATCATAAGTTTTAGTTTAAGATGCACATTGAATATTTTTTATAAGATCTAAAATTAAATTAAAAAATAATTATTTTTAGTACATCTACCCCTATCAAATCCTTTTAAATTACTCAAAAACTTATGATTGTATAAGAGTTGAATTATGTATTATTTGAACCATTATTATATTTTAATGAAACTCTTCTTCTTAATACAATTACAAAATCAAATAATACAATTTTATTTCTTTAAAAACAAGAATAGAACATGCATCGATATTACAACTTTTAATACTTTTTGATTTTAGTATTACGATAGAAATTTTTTAACATTAATTTCAATCAAAAAAATTTAAAAACTTGATACCAAAGATGGAAAAATAATACGATTCTATAGAAATTATATAAAATTTAGGTTAAATATTTTAATGGATATAAGATATATTGTTACTCGTGTTTAAATATAATAGTAACAATACAAATAAATATATTTATAATAACTATGATAACACAAAAATGATATTACAATAATATAGTAAAATCAATCAATAATAAATTTGATATAAATAATTGAATAAGATGAAAATAGTATTATATATACTTGATTAGATATTTTAGGAGATAATAATAGTTATTTATGGTTGAATACTCATCCACTTAGTACAGGCTAGTTTATTGCCGGTGCTTTTGTTTGATGGTTGGATTTGAATTTCTTTTAATATAAAAAAATACAATATCTAGAATATCATATATGATATTATTATTAAACTTAGTTCAATAATTTAAGCTAAAAAATTGATGACTTTGACTTTTTATTTTTCCAAGTTTTAAATTAACTTGTATTGACATTTAAGAAAAGGGGTGGTTTATTTTGGTATTTTTTTTTATTTGTTATTTGAATTATTAATTTTTATAATTAATTTAATAATAAATGATAAAATTCAGAAAAACAAATAGTAAAAAAATAAAAGAGAGAGAGAGAATGGAAACACAAACGGTACTGCCATGTGACTGCACAAAGGTAGCCTAGTTTGTGGGCAAAGAGACAGGCACTATAAAAGGGCATGGGCCTATACCAAAAAGTCTAGGCAGCAGACCCACGAGCCTGTGCCTTTATTTTTATTGTTTTCACTTTATAAAGGGGTGGTAGACAAAATATGTCGGCTGTCACGTTGATGAAAATATTAGCAAAGTTAAAACTCGAATCGGCAACCTCAATCACGCCTTGCCATGCGTTAGTCAAGCAAGCCTTACATCAACTGTGTTAATAAACATCGTTCATGTGAACACTGATCCCCTCGTTTTTTAGTAATTCTTTGTAGTTTGTGATCGAATATCAAAGGACTGAAAGATCGAGATGTGGCGGCATCTGCATCCATTTTCTCGCTGGGAGGTACATAGAGATGTTTTTGTCTGCACGTACATAGAGCAGCTAGCTGTGTTTTTTGGTTAGCAGCAAGAGCACCCGGGATTCCAATGGTGTCATATAGCGACCTGGTGTGGCTAGAAGGAGAAGTTGCAGAGGGCTAGGTCATCATCTACAGGCGAGAATCCAGCCAGCCTAATCCCAGCTACAAACAAATCAGGAGTGACGAGGAAGCTTGTCATGAAATGACGGGCTATGAGCATGACTTGTGAGACTTGAACTTGTACACTTCTCCGTCTGCAAATTTTACGCAGAACCGTCAATGTCTCAGGCTGGCCGGTGAGGAATCTCAATTATATGATTTACAAGCTGTTTCTGCCTTCCCTTTTTTTTCAAGGAATCTAGCGGCCACTCTCTAGGCCAAGATACCTATGGCGCGTTATGTGGCTTCCACTGACTAAGATGCTCAAACAACCACCCGAAGACAAAAGAGAAAAATAAATCATAATGATGATGACTATATCGGAGAGTAAGGAGATAAATTGTCTTCATCATCAGTTGCATGCATTCCTTTTTGTACGGTAAAGGAATCAGAAATGGAAAGCATGAGGGTCACTACGTGCATGAAATATATCTCTTCAAATCAAGAGCTTCTCATTATGCTCCCCATTAGGACCCTCATTGACTCCTCACACGCCATACATCTGTCCCGGGTGTTTGAAAGTTCGGCAGTAATTTTTTAAAAATATTTTTTATTAAAAACTATATTAAAATTATATATCTTTTAAAATGTTTTGATGTAGCAATAAAAAAAATTCAAAAATAAAAAAAATAATTTCTTATCCCCATTCGAGCTGAAAGCAAATTTATTATATATGGTTTTCTTCCTTCCCCTTTATATTGCTGAATATTTTAAAGAGATGTGATTTTAATCTACTGGTAAATTCAATTTCCATTAATTTATTCTAGATTTAATAGTTAGATCTCTCATTTAATAAGAAAAGAAATAACCCTCAGTTACATGGAATAGAAAGTTTTCCGACGGAATAGTCAATGGAACTCTACTCCGATATTGCTTTCAATTTAACTTTTCACCGCACCGATTTTTACTGCGTGATCTTCGATGACATTATTAGCCGGCGCCTTTATTTTTTATCTTCCCTAGTCACCGAGTGCTTGTACTTTATTATATTTTTTATTATCATTATTATATTTTTTTAAAAAAATTTTTACTTAAAAATATATGAGAGCAATATTTTCTTAACTTTTTAAAATTTATTTTTAACATTAATATATATCTACAAAATTTATAGAATTAATTTAAAATTAAAAAATTAAATTTAAAAAAAAGAGAGTAAAAACAAACCCGCTTTCCATAAATAATGTAATGACACAGCTTCAAATTCCCTCTATTTAACAATATTTAATATGATGACCTCAAAGCATTTCAATTAAAAGGTTGCATAAAGGCAGCAACCACCTTCACAAGAAGCTAAGCTTTTTTAACTTGGTGGAGAATCGACATGCTTTCTGCGAAAGGGATATATAAAGTATAAATTGAAAAGAAAAGGGGGCACAGAGAAAAGTAGATGCATTAAGATGTGAGTGAGCTCAGGACCGACAGCCGAGCAAAGGATGAGAGATACAAAGGCATAAAGTTGATGGCCTCACGATCACCGTGCGCATGATCAGTTCAAATCTGGAGGAGAATAATAGTTCATCAGAGCCGCTCCTTTCACTAGATCTTTCTTCATTTATTATATTCTAGTTTTTTAGTGTGGCGGTGGAGAAAATGTTTATATATCCAAATGATAAAAAACAAAAAAAAGAGTACAAAATGCCGTTTGCATTTGGTTAATTAATTGAGGGCCGATTATCTTAAATGATAAAAACAATAGTGTGGCGGTGGAAAACTTTCTTCTTCTTTTTTTAATTGGTTTTATTTTTTTATTTAATTATTTAATTTATTATATTAATTAAAACTTAATTTTCATAATTTTTTTAGTATGTTGATATAAATTGTATTTCTTATGTTACAGGTATAAAATATTAATTCAAATTGATGTTGGTTTTTTTATTTTTATATACTGATTTTATTTTAAATTTTATTTTTTAATATTAAGTTTATAAAAGATTGATTTTTTTTATATATTTTTATTTGTTTTTTATGAGAATAACTTAATTTCGCAACCGAGGTTATAAATTCACCATGTTAACTTAGATTGATTCAAAATTTTTACATCATTTTATTTTATTCAAATTTTATGTTTTCTCCTCATTTTTTTCTTTTTTTTTCTTCCTTTGGATCTATTTTTCATATTGATTTTATTTTTTCAATCTTATTCTTGAACATTGATGAGCTTTATAATTTTTTTCATGTGATGATTCAATCTTATGATCCAAATCATATATATAAATGTTAACACAAATTGCAAATATTTTTTTTACGTTTATTTTTTTTATTGCATCATGTAATAGCAGATTTATTGAAGATTCAACTTCTTTATTTTCTTTATTTTTCTACAATGATAGTTCGGCTTCATAATGGTGTCACAAGTTTCTCAAGCTAACCTGGTTTAATTCAAGGCTTTAGTAGCATTTTATTTTTATGTTAAATTTTATCTTTATTCTTTTTTTTTGAATCCTATTTTTAAATTGATTTTTTTTTCTAAATCTCATCCTTCAATTTTGAATTGTCAAGAATTAAATCTTATAAATTTTTTATACAATGATTCCAGTCTCATAACAAATACAAATAGTATAAAATGTTAACTCAGATTTACATTAATATATTTATTGTCATTATTTTTTTTTCTCGTCTTGTAATTAAATTAAACCACATTGTTAGAGCCAACAGGATTTATAACTCAAGTTGTAAATTTTTTTTAATGTTTTAAAACATATCAATAGTGCTTAAAATATTTTTTTTTAAGTTAAAAAAAATCAACTCAACCCACAACAAAGTATTGGCTACCTATTTAGTTATTTTTTGTTCCAAAAAAACATATAATTTTAGATTAATTTTAATTGATCATGATGTATAAGAATTCTTCTTTTCATATCCATAAAAAAATTAACATCCTTTCAATCGTCATTACATTCTTGTTATTTTATTATTCATAATTAACTAAATTAACATGATGTAATAGATATATTGATCAAGTTATGACTAGATTTAGAAAATTTAGACCCAGATACATGGTCAAATTCCAAGAATTTAGACCTATACCTAACCATCATTGAATCCCCCGACATATTCTTAATTAACAGCTTAAACTTGATCATACCTCTCATTCTACTTTGCTTCTAATCATAATTTTGGCCCTTTGATTCTAAGTTTTTGGCTTGCTATGAACTTAAGGTAAAAATATCCACTTGTTATCATATTTTGATTTGCTCTTGTATTTTGAATTAATGTGTTTTATTCTTGTTATTCAATTTAATTAATATCATTTAAGATTACATGAGTGTCATATATAATTTAAAATTAATCAATAGATAATCAAAATGAGTGTTGATAGAGCTAACATATTGGTTAATTTAATAATCCTTACGGTCCTAGTTGCTTTGTTGGCTAACCTAATTCCTATATACGCTCTAGATGGAGAAAAATTAAGAATTTAAGTGGTGTGAACATAAATAGAAAGCATGATAAAGTGAGTTCTTTCATGGATTTTGATGATAGAGTGAGTTCTTTCGTGAATTTTTTTTTTTTTTTTTTTTTTTTTTTTTTNGTGGGGTGTCCGGGCCAGCTTACGCGCACCACGACTAATCCTCACGGCCCACTGAATACCCTGCAAACCCAGTAGGCATGTAAGGCACCGCGGGGGTGACAGGCGTGCACGCCAGGACTCGAACCCAGGTGCAGTGAAAGGAGACAAGCCCCTTCCACCACTAGGCCAAGCCCTAGAATGCAAGTTCTTTCGTGAATTTTGATAGTGGTGATGGTGGTAAAAAAAAATCCAAATAAACTTGATTTATTTACAATAAAAGACACCACACTAAAAATTATTGTCATCATAAAAAGAAAAAATGATCAATAAATATTGATCAAAAGGCTACAAAGCTATTATTTTCAAGTTAAAAGTAAAATTGGTGGATAATCCTAAAACTAAAACATAAGGGCACCGTTATATATATTTTGACATGAAGAGTTTTAAACATACATTAATTATTGATAAACAATAGTTGTTCATGAAAAATATTTTTATGAGTAAAATCCTAAATCATGAAAAAAATGATGCTAAAGATGATATTTAGGAAAGAAATGGCTATTCAACATCGTCGTTTATGCTTTTGATATTTAAAAGAATTTGGCTTTTTTCTTGCTATAGAGTAAGAATAGGTGCAGGTTGGTTTTATGTCCAATAATTTTGTTGTTGTTAATAATAGAATGTTTGTGAACAAGTGATATCTATATGATGGACTATTTAAATTTAATCTATACTATGAAAAAGAAAAGAAAAGATTAATAAAGATTTTTTTTTGGTTTATATACTCGAGTTTTCTAATTTATTTAATAGATAAAAATAGTAAATATCTATTTGTGATTTAAAGTTTATCTAAACTAGAGATTATAAAAATATTTTATTATTTTCATGATGATTACAGACCATATTGTTATGATATTTACTTGCAAGCAAAGACAAGAACTTAAAAATATTTAAACATTTCGAAAGTACTTATGCAGAGGATGACTAAGGTGAAAAGAAGCAATAAGAATTTACTTGGGAAAATAGCATATCATTGGTAAATTTGCAGTCATTAAAACAGCCGACCCTGTCAGCATCACATAATGCTTTTAAGCGCGTCTTAGGAATCTTGATAAGCAGGAGACCATGATGTAATGTGTTTGACATATCTGTGTTCTCCCCCTGATGGCTTCTGAGGTGTGCTCATGGATTGGCAAGGTCTGTTGACCGGAAGGCCAACATTATTCGAGTCTTGTTTATTTTGATTTACAGAGAAGACGTGAATATGATTCGTTAGAAGCAGCTTTTTTTTTATTTAAATTAAGATATTGTTGTAAAATTGAGTTAAATAAAAGTTATAATTTTTAACATGAATTATGAATTCTAACTTACACTGCATATGCTATTTAAAAATAATTTTTAGGTTATGTTTGGTATAAATTTTGTAAATTGATTTTTTTTTAATTTTAACTCATTAAAAAGTCATAGATATTATTGGTGGAGATAACTTGTATTTAAATCAAATTTAATTGCAAAATTAAGAGCTGGTTGGCATGATTAATGAGAAATCATTTTTGACTTTAAGTTATAATTCACAAGTTGTTTTTCAAGAAAAAAATAAGTTAAAAATGATTTTAAATTATAATTATATTTGATAAAAATAATTTAAAATGACTTTTTTTTAATAAGAGATCTAGTACAACAGAATCTATAAATTAAAGTTGTTAAATTTAACTTTTGATTAATTTAAAATTTTGACTTAATTTTGCAACATATTTTTTTTATATAAATCAAGATTTATTTTAACAAAGCATGTTTATGATTTTTTTTATAAGTCAAAACTTAATATATATATATATATATATATATTGATTTGCAAATGTCATGTAAAACAAAATCTAAGTCAAAATCTTGTTTTAATCAAACGTTAAAACTTTTTTTTATTATTAAAAGTTCACATTTTTATTAAATTTATTTTTAATATGAAATTATTTTTACTTTTCTCATAGATTATTGATGAAAAACAACTTTTGAATTATAAATCAGAATAAAAAAATTATAATTCAAAAGTTATATCAAACAAACTCTTAAATTATAATTCAGAAATTATAAATTATTTTTTAAATCATGCAAAATTTTATTGTGTTAATTATAATTTTTCTTTTCCAGTAAAAAATTAATGAATTTGCTATTGGGTGCAATACAGTCTTTTTCACATGGGCCGTAATCATTATGAGAACAATATGTGGTATTTTTATGCTTTATATGCAGCGTGAAAATTATATTACCCTTGCAGGTAAATTTTGCTAAAAGGCTCTCCTTACTTTGCACAGTAAAAAACTATATTACTTTTAAAAACAAAATTTTTCAAGCTGGCATCCATGGATTTTTCTTCTTTTATAAACTGGTTTCTAGTTCAATGGTGTGATATTGTTTTCTTTACATGCATAATTATTATTTAAAAAAAAAACATTATTGTTGCATGAAATGCTTGCAATTCTTGTATTGTCATTTCGTATTCAAATGCTATCTTTCAAAATAGTATTGAAAATATGTCGTTATGATTTTTATATGGATACAAATTATATAAATATAGAAAATATAGTTGTGCTCTAGTGAATTTTTTCTTTTCTATTTTGTCTTTATTTTCCCTATCAAAATATAAAGATATTATTTTATTTGTTTTTTATCTAGTTTTATCCTTATTTTTTGTATTGTTATTGGTTTTTTAATCTTGTTTTGATTGATTTTCTTCTTGGATTTCATCCCTTATTATTTTGTTTTATTTAATTTTTATATTGAATGTGATCATCATTATTTTAATTGTTTTTTTCTTTAACTAATTTTTTTCTTTTAGTTTCATTCATCAATATTTATTTTTAAATTATTTTTATATTAAATTTAGTTTTTTTTTATGTATTTTTTCTTTTTAACTATATTTTTTTCAATCTCATTTCTTGTAATTTTATTGATTTAGATTTTGTTTTATATTATATTTTAAGGTTCACTTCCTATAAGATGAGTTTCAGAACTTTGATATTTTTAAGGTTTTTTAATTTTATTTTTAATTTTTTCTTTCAATATTTGATTTATTAAAAATTGATTTGTATATCTATTTTTTTTTATAAACTTATTTTAATTTCGTATTTAGTCAGTGAATTAACATGAGTTGATTTAGATTATTTTTTTAATATCTTTAGAATTTTTTTTTAAAATTTTCTTATTTAAAAATTAAACTTTATATTATTATTATTATTAAATTTTTAAGAACACATAACACATATTAACATTATTTTTTTTCAATTGAAAAATATTTAGGCCACCTTGCAATGTATTTTAAGCCCAACAAGAAAAGGATAGATTCACGAAGAAATGAAATGAAAGTAACGTGAGGGGCCAAGAATGGTTTTTTGTGTTTTCTGAAATTTTAGTTATAATTATTTTTTTATAGTATTTTTTATTTAAAAATATATTAAAATAATATATATTTTAAAAAATATTATTTTTGGCACCAACATATTAAAGTATAATAAAAAATTATAAAAAAATAAATTTAAAAAAAATCAAAGTTTTTTTTCAAAAACAAATATGCAGAGAAGGAATGAAAAAGCTGGAATCCTTAAAGTAATTTCAAGAAAAAAAATAAAAAATAAAAACTAGCGGTAAAGTAAATTCAAAACAGATAAAAAAAGTAGATTCCCTCCAAACCAGTGGACAAAAGCCTCCCTCCCTCCCTCCCTACCTCACTCTCTCTCTCTCTCTTGCCCGCTAAAGATAAAAAGAAACAAAAATCCCACCCTGACGGAATCATGTCTCCTCGTATATAAATCTTTCTTTTACCACTTAATTCCTATCAATCTCTTTCTCCAACAAAATCTCTCACTCTCAATTTGCAAGCAGCCATTATATATCGAAGGAATCTTCGATGAACTCAGAGCTCCATGGAAGCAGCTGATCATCGTCGTTCATGTACGCCAATCCTGGTTCGGCTTCCTCTCAGTCTTCAATTAAATATTTAATTATTTGTCTTTCTACTTGGATTTTGGAAACTTGGCTTTATTTTTTCCCTTATGTGTTTGGCTGCTTTAATTAATTTCATGATCGAAAATCTTCAATGTTAATCAGATTACAGATTCAATCAAATACGCATGATATATTCCAATCTTACATATATCTTTTAGTTTGTCGTCTAGCGTATGTGCACAACACGATAGATACAAACATATATAGCGCATGTGGAGTTCTAGGCGTAGTCTATCAGTGCTGATGGCTTATTTGCCTGGTTGATTCTTTCAATTTCCAAAAGATGCCATGATCGTTGCTGTGAAAACTGAGCACGAATAACGGAAAGTGAAGTTTGAAAGTCACGTTTGTTTGGCTATTCTATTCTATTATGCGCACGCGCACACACATCACATGCCTGTGATCTAGTCTCCAAAATTGACAAACAATATTTTCCAGGTAAGCCTTATCGTTGATGGTTTTGTGATCCAACAACAAATCTTCCTTCTTCTTCTTTTTCTCTTTTTTAACAGATATATCTTAACCTGTTTGAAAGTCTGGTAAATTCAATTGAACTGCAACGTCAAATAAAAACTTGGTTTCATAGTTTCCTCGTAGTATAGTAAGAGGGGTCCACAATTGAGAATTTATTCAACATTTAACGATAATGAAATTAATCTTATTAAATTTTAAGGTTGCTTCAAGCATCTATATAGAAATTAAAGCCAGTTTTATTGAAAGAATCCAAAAGTAAGTATTAAAATCCACCTAACCGAAAAAAAATCTAAATATAAGTAGAAAAAAGATATTAAAATCCAAAAATAATTAAAATAAGAAAAATATCTTGTAGATGGAGTTCTGGACGTTCATCTATTCTGTAGACACTTGAAAGAATATTAATTGTACCATATCGCAGTATGTCTATTGTCTAATGCTTAAATCCCGTGTCTCATTATTCCTCCTACTCCAGTCAGTGTCACGTACACATTACTATCTTTTAAATCATGCTTGATGGAGCTTGTTTGTGTTAGTAATTATTTTTTAAAATATTTTTTTAATATTAATATATTAAAATAATTTTAAAAAATGTAAAAAAAATTAGGATTGCAGAGACAAAATGGCTAGTCACGATTCCGTATGTTAGGTAGAGAGTTGGCGTTACTTGGCACAGCGAGTCCCAATCACAGGAGGACATGGTGTGCTTGCAAATATCAAAAATAGAAAAAAGAAAGTAACTAATATCAGGTCAACCGGGAGTCCATCTCTGCTTGTAGTTGCTAGTCATTCTAGATTACACCAAAGATTTCCCTGCTATCCATCCAAGTCCAATATTGATCCATTGATAAAGAAGTTTATGATGTTTTTTATTTTTAAAAAATAGAATAATAAAAATAATATAGTTTAAAAAGTCATATAATTGCAAATGGTATCTGACTCCTTTAAAAATATTAATTTTTTTAAGTTATTCTAAATTAAATAAATAAATAAATATTATTTATTGTTGTTATAAAATAAAGTTAATATTTTAAAATATAAATTCTCAATTACAAAGATAATACATAATATTTACAGGTGTTAAGATTTTATTTGTTAATTATGAAAAAATATTTATTATTAATAAATGTTCTTTTATAAAAAAATAAACACACGTGATTTGATGAACTAAATTGCTGTGATTTTTTTTCCTTTTAAAAATTACATGCATTTATCTTTTTAATGAAAAAAATATTTATTAATAATAAATTGTTTTTATAATTACCAAATAAAATGTTAAAACCTATAAATTTAAAAATTGTAAATATTATAAATTATACAAGATAATTAGAAAATTATATTTTAAAATATTATCTTTTAAAATTAAATTAATAATATCTTTATCACAGTTGGGATAAAGATAATAGATAATACTTTTTAAATTTAAAAATTAAAATAGTTTTTTTAATATGTCATGTATGATTTTATAAACTGTATTATTTTTTTCAATTACCTTTTCAACTGTACTGTTTTTCAATATTTTATTTATGATGTGCTACTAAAAAAAATCTCTAAATTTCTTAAAATTTGCTCGGTGGATGCTCTGGCTTTTATATTTTATTTATACCGTGTTACTAATATCTTTTATGCTAAGGATCTTAGCCAGCCTTGTGTAATTATAATTTTTTTTTAAAGTTTTTTTTTACTGAAATATATTAAAATAATATTTTTTTATTTTTTAAAAATTATTTTTAAAATCAGCACATTAAATAAATCTAAAATATATAAAAATTATTTTTTAATAAAAAATAATTTAAACTTAAAAACACCAAAGATTCTAGACTCTCAAATAATTAATTGGCATTAGGTATTGCTCCATAAATGCATGATACGGAAGAAACCGTTATTTCTTCACAAAAACGTGAGTCTTTTTGGTTCTGAGCATATTAAAAAAATATATAATAAAATAAAAAATTACAAACATATCTAGAAAAATAAAATAGTATAAAGAGTCATGAATGATATTTGTGATCAATAAGTTATAATTATTATTTATAATTTTTTTAAATTATAAAATTATTGAATACATAATTTTAATAGAGAAAGAAATAAAAAGTTATATCAAAATTATAATAATAATAATAATAATAATAATATTAAAAAAATCCCAACAAGATAAATCTAATAAAAACAAAGAAGGTTAGCAATCCAAAAATAAATAAATTTTAATATCTTTAGACGACTTGTTCTCTTCATCATTTATGATCTTATTCAATGTTATTGAATTTGTTTTGTTAAGATTTCTCTAACAATATTAGTGATATTATCATTGAAGTTTTTTGTGTGTTTTTTAAGTTATTTTTCTCTTTTTTCTCACATATATTACAAAAAATAAAGAGATAGAGCCAAAAAAAAAAAAGATATCAAAGATACAACCAATCTTCAATAATAATACCACTAATATTGTTAGATAAATCTTGTATTTCATAACATCAAAATAAGTCACAAATAATAAACAAAGTGGATCATACAATTTTCAAAGGTGTCAAAATTCATTTATTTTTAGATTGTTCTTGTGGTCTGCTCTAATGGTGATTTTCTAATAATACTGGTAATGTTGTTGTTATCAGATTTTTTGTATGTTTTAATAGTTTTTTTTTTAATTTTTATTGAATAAGTATCCTATAATTTTATATTTTGATAAAATCATAATTATCCAATGATAATTATGAATCATGAATCACTAATATTATTTGTAATTTTGAAATTATATTATTTTTTTAAATATTTTTTACATTGATATTTTTTTTCCTATGCTAGAAAAAAGTACTAAATAAATATGATACAAATGTTCGTGACACATGAAAGTCTGCCTTAAGGACTGTGCAAAGCGAATAAAGCCACCAGGTACTGTTGAAAATAATTAGAAAAATTTACCCACGTTTGTCAACTTCACAATCATGCTAGTATGTGGTTGTTCTATCTCGATGGATAAGATAATAGTGTTCTTAAAATTGATAATCTACCTGATAATTTAGAAGGTATTTGAAATCAATTCTCAACAGTAAAATTTAATTATAGTATTTAATTTAAATTTAATAAATAAATAAATTGAATTCATATATTTAGAAAAAAAAATTAATTTACTTTGTTTTCTATAGAATCCTTATTACCTGCATTTTATTTCTTTAACAGTCTTAAAAAAAGGGTTAAATATGTATTTTCAAGTAATTAATTTTAATATTATATTTTCTTTTTTTGAAATTGTAAGTCAAAGTGGTTCACCTCTAATTTATTTTTTATAGTATTTTTAAAGATTAAATTTTATTTGAAATTCAATTCTCAACATTTAAAATTACAAATATGAGATTTCATTAAAACTCATGAATTAAATTCAATTCATAGGTTTACCAACATGCAATTAAAGAACTAAATGTTAAGTTTTTTTTTTAAATAATGATAACACTGATATTATTAATAAAATCTTGACAAAGCAAATTTAATATCAAAAACATATTATAACGGTGACTGTAATATGTTATAAAAATTATTCAAAAGCAAATAAACTTTAATATATTTGAATTACTTGATATTTTTGTGTTATCATCAAAATTTTTGATGTATCTATTAGTGTAATTTTCTTTCTTTTCTTGTTTTTTCTATTGTAAATTATACCGATTTATTTTTAAAAATTAAAAGAGTTTTGTATAATACTTGCAATTCACAAGTCATAAATATCATCATTTGTAATTTTTTAAATTTTATTATTTTTTAAAATATTTTTTAAAATTTTATTTTATCAGAATTTTTTTTTAAAGTGCTAAAAAAATAAAATTCCATTTATGTCGCACGTAATCATTAGCTCATATCACAAGTGACAATTCTTTTAAAGAAGTTTTGGACTCACGTCCCCAATTTATTGTTCAGCAAGCCTTTTCTGACCTTGAGATCTTTGTGTTTTTTACCGGCTGGTTGAGAACCGGGATTTTACGGTGAAATTTCAAAAAAGTGACCATTGAAAAGAGGAAGTTACAAATGAATGGCTTAGATCATCTCCTCAGTTGATCATGAGGCCTTTGGGTTAGGGTATCTTTCCTAGCGGGACCCATAAAAATTTTGAGTACCAGACCTCTTGCGTGTGTGAGAAATTCATGGCTGTGCTGCGAATTCCTGTCTAGGTGTTTGTTGGTCTTCACGGGCTCTTCTGCTCGAGAATCCCAAGTATGTATCTGACAGCAGCAATGATGATACTAACGTCCACTTGCCTTTGTTTGGCAGAGAAAACACCAAGTTGCATGCGAGTATTTTTCTGTCATCAGCTGTTTTTGCTTGCATTTAACTTCTTCTATTCATTTATTATATATTTTTCTATTTTAAAAATATTTCTAAAAAAATTTAAATTTTTTTATTTTCTTTAAATTAATATTTTTAAATTATTTTGATACTATTATATAAAAAATATTTTTTTTAAATAAAAAACATTATTTTAATATATTTTTATGTAAAACAAATTTTAAAAAATAATTATAACTACACTTACTTAATACTGTGTATTCACATGTTTTACGGTTGTTTTTCAGTTACTTCAATTTCAAACGAGCCATGCGGAAGGATAATTCTTCGATCTATCAAGCCATAGATATATTAATTTAAAGATATTTATGCGGTCGCTTCTCAGGACCGGAAAAGTACTTTCTCTTCATCAACATGCCAATGAAGAAGGTAAACGCTTCCAGAACAGATTAATATGGTATTATTTTCTGTTAATATGCTATTTCAAACAGCATATTTATTAGAATCCAAATTTCTACGCTCATGTTTTACTCTCTGGATTATCGATGTCATCTTGATTGCATCCACTTTACTTGTTCTTCTCATTCTCATGCGCAATTCTTTTTGGCCAAGGCATTTTTTTGCCCGGAGCATGCTTAGAATATGCACCGGAGTCTGGTTTTCAAACTTTATGTGCCGAGATTATAATTTAGAGTAAGAGAAATTAAAGTTGTCGTTGCGTCTGTGCATTCACCATGCTTTAAAAAATCCAACCAATGAGGTCCATTAATGTGGAATAGGAAGTTCTGATAGGGATTTCAGTAGCTATATAGTGCGGTACACTTAGCTTTCAGATGATCAATCTTTTCTATTGCGGGAGCTTTTTTTCACTTTCTGTGTTTATTTTTTTTAAATTAATATTTTTTATTATACTAATTTAAAAAATATTTTTAAAAAAATTAAAAATATTTTTTAATATATTTTTAAATAAAAAATACTTTAAAACACAAGCCATGTCCCTCGTAGTAATTACTGCCTCCATCAGCCACAGTAACAATGCCGTGGCATATGGCGGGGTTTGACATAAAGCTTCACGTTGTGTTTTTTTATAAAATAAAATAAATTTTTTTATTTAAATAAATTTTTTTTATTGTTTTCATGTATTTTTTAAAAATATAAAAATATTATTTTAATATATTTCTAAATAAAAAATATTTTAAAAAATAATGAATGATGATAAACACTCACTGCTAATAATGGTGGTGGCATCAAAAGTGACTGCCACTAATATGGGGATAAACTCCACATCAAACAGTATACACCAACCGTTTGGATGGTACATATGGTCTCTTTTCTTGTCAAGTCCATGGACATTTGGCCCCCCCCTGAGAGAAGCATTCCTCCTTGCTCCAGGTCTCCTTTTAAGTTGTAAGAAAAGGATGATTTAAGAAATCCTGAATTTCCTAATTAATCTCATATCAATTTTTTTATTTATTAATATTGTATTGTTTGGTCTAATTGTTTAATTATACAAGAAGTAGAGTCCTTAGTAATTTCCCCTTGAAAATCAATTGATTACATTGCACAGACACAAATTTTTCTAATACGAGATGCATATTGGATTTGAGTTGAGAATGAATGCTCATGAGGAGATAAATTCAAAACCAAATATAAAAATTCTTTTATATTTTTAAGATGATAAAGAAGTTATTTCTAGGAAATACAAACTTCTCTATCTAAAGATTTTAACATTTAATGGGTTATATTCTCTATGATTTAACAATTGATTTTATGAGTTTATGTGGTTTGATTTTATCCGGATGAGCTTTTATAAACTCTATTCATGAAATAACTTGTATTTACTCAACAATTTCTCCTGCTAGAAATTGTTAGGCATTCTTGTCTTCAAGAGAGCGGGTGGCATGATGGCAAGTAGAATTTCTACTCGTCATTTCAGCTGGCTGCTAATAATTGCATAATATTAGCTGTTCTGGGTATTTGGATGTTTATTTTTTAAAGTATTTTTTATTTAAAAATATATTAAAATATTTTTTTTAAAAATTATTTTTAATATCAACTTATTAAAATAATTTAAAAATACTAAAAAAATATTAATTTATAATAAAAAATTAGCTTTTTAAATATATTAAAAAAAACAGATAAAAATATAATCGTTACCCTTTTCTCTTTTCTCTGTGGGGAGTGGTCGAGAAATAAATTCCAACCAACTATCTCGTCTCCTCCTTGTCCTTGGTGCTTTCTGAAAAATGGTCGCTGTCTAAAAAGCGCGGTTTCCCCTGTTCTCCCCCAGAAATTCCCCGTGTGTTTCTTCTCTTTGGAGGGCTAATTCTTGATTTTTTTAATTATTAATATAGATATTCAAAAACCCAACTAATTTTATAAATTTTTAAATTAATAAGCATATAAATCTTCCTAAAAAACCTTAAACTCATAAATATTAAAAATGTCATGATTTTGTAGGAACTCTTCTAGGTGGGGGCAGCTGGACACCACTCACTTAGGTAAACACTTTTCATAGCATGTATTTAGCCTGTGGCTGGCCAGGACACCGTCATTGCCTTTTTTTTTGGGTCCATTATAAGTTCATGATTGAATCGATGCCTCAGTGGAAAACGATATTATTTCTAGCCATCAGTTGGCCGCTTACGTTTAAAAATCTATGTTTACATGCAACCGCTTTAAGCTATTGGTGCCGTATGGTTACTTCTTTTACTTCTCAACAGTTTAAATAATCTTTACGGATGTGGATCTGGGGGTTGAAGTTGACATCATCTTAATTAGAGTGGTGAAAATAGTAATTAAGTTTTTCAGAAGTTAAAATTTAAGTTTGTGCGTCCATCTTCTTCTTCAGAAGATTAGTAGTAGAATCTAAACTTAAAAATCAGCACACCAATCACTTAGATTTATAATTCTAGCCGTCAAAGTTTCAACATTTTATAATAGAAATACATTAATCATAAATATAAAATAATTGAAAATAAATCCTGCAATGAAACTCGCTTGGGTAGGCAGAAGGAAACTCGGAGGAATTTCCTCTCAACTACTGAAATAAAAAACGAATAGGAAACCTTTAAAGGGATTTGATTCATGGAATAGGAAATCAATTTTTTTTTTGGATTCTTTTTTAAAAATAATATAATCTTGGTAAAAATAAAATAAAAAATAGACCGGCTTAAACCAATCCTAGAATCAAATCACTACAGGTGAAGTCACCAAGTAATCCGTTACATGTGAAAATCATGCGTCATGATTCCATGCATAAAACTTGCCATGGTACTTGTGCTTGTTCCTTTATAGTAATGTTTGTTCTTGTGCATTTCTCAATAAACAATAAATTATGGAGTTGTAAGTATGCTAGGAAATATTAATGCACCCATTTGCTTAATTGCTTTAATCCATTTGATTAAAGTTTGTTCTTGTGTATTTCTCAATAAACAATAAAGGTTGCTAATAATGCAATAAATTACTAAAAATGTTGTTGCAAATAAATAGGCATTATAATTTCAAACCCCAACAAATAGGCATATCAATTAATTACACCAAATGATATATATATATATGTATATATGTATGTATGTATGTATAATATATGTATGTATATATGTATTGGATTTTTTTCTTTGTTTAAAACTATTTTCTTAATCTTTAGCATTGATTGTTTAAATAATGACTACTTATCCAATTTTTAGGTTAACATTGCTTATTAATGTCATTTTTATCTAGAGAAGTTGATTTTTAAAATATTTTTTATTTAGAAATATATTAAAATAATATTTTTTTATTTTTAAAAATTATTTTTAATATCAGCATATAAAATTAATTTAAAAACACTAAAAAATTAATTTGAAATAAAATTTTTAAAAATATTTTAAAGTATTTTTAAAATATAAAAACACAATGTCATAATAAATTATAGTGGTAAATGATATTTCCTTAAAAATCAGACCCCAAAATTTTAATTAATCACATACCTTTTGATGGTATAAAAGATTGTGTATTATTTTTTAAAAAAAACACAATCCTTGCATGGCTTCTGAATCTTGATGCACCCTATAAAGCTTGCACGGGGATTTTGTGCTCCCTCTCGTTTTCTTTCTCCCATCTCTCTCTCTCTCTCTCTCTCTACTTGAAGCCCATCTTTATAAAATCAAATATAGCTTCGCAATTGAGTGAAAAGATCAGTCTTTTTCACCGAATCCTTGTTTTTTTTTTTTTTTAATCCCCGAAAGTCTGGTGCCAACTGTCAAGCCAGTTCTTGTATTGCCTACCTAGGTGGGTTATTGATGCCGTTCTTGTTTGAGTTGTAATTCATGTTTTGTGTTTGGAATATCTTGGATTCTTTTTAACTTGCGTTTGTGTTTTTAAGCTCAACTTGATTTTCAAGTTGGAGGAAGTGTTTTGTAGTATTTCTGTTCATGCAATGTATTTGCCTTTTCAACTGAGTGAAAATAAACAAAGATGGCTCTGTTTTTGTGTGCTAAATTGAATTGCTTCTGTGGATCTTATGATTCTTCTTGTCCGCGCTTTGCCAATCTGTCAGTCTTGCTTTCATGAACTGGAAAAAAGGGTGGTGATGCTTTTTTGGATATTTGAGGTTTATTTTTTGAATGAGAAGGTTTCGAATATTTTGGCTTAAATAGCTAGGATTTTTTTGTAGGCCCCATTTTTGGTGCTTCAGTGCTATTCCGTGGATCCCATTCTCTGTTTTATCTCTTTCTCGTTGCCCTTATGTCATTTTGTGTTTGTCTTGTTTGATGAATATGCAAAAAATGCGCATGCCATTTATTTCAGCCCGATAATTGGATTTCATACAGCCGTAGAAATGTGTTTCACTCTGCTTTTTAAGATGTGACAATGATTTGATGTAGTTCTCTTAGTGTCTTACTTACTAGGACTGAGATTTTTGTGTGGCTTATAGGGATTATTGAGCACTTAATTTACTTTCAAACAAAAATGTAGGAGATTCAATTGCTCTGAAAACACCATTATCCCATCAAATTGTTGATAGGAGGTTGGGTTACTAAAGTGTGCGTATGCCTGGAAACCAGTACAACGGTAACTCTACCCTTAACTCAGGTCGTGTCGGACGGCTCTTAAAGATAAGAGAGCAAAGGAGAAGTATCAGGTCTGCCAATTCAAATGAGGTAACTGATAACCATAGAGGAACTGAACCATGTGAATATGATTTGCGCACGCGAGAAGGTGACAGCTTAAACAGTTCATTAATCGAACAATACTTGGAAGGTCCTATCGCAGAGGGATATGAAAAGCTGGATGTCAGGCCTTTAAGGCAACGGCTGTTGGTGGTAGCTAATAGACTACCTGTATCTGCAGTTAGAAGAGGTGAAGACTCATGGTCTTTGGAGATAAGTGCTGGGGGCTTAGTCACTGCTCTTCTAGGTATGCAATTGCATTGATTTTTGTTATAACCATTTGATGGAATGGATAATAACAATACATGTAGTGGACCCCAAAGTAAATGAGACTAATAATACTCGAGTTGGGTTTGTCATTGAAATTATTCATTCTTACTGTTAAGGCTTCTGTATCTCCTCTGATTTGTTCTCTACTTAATTCTGTATTTTGTCTTTGTTGCATTTTCTCATTCCTCTTGTGATCATGTACCTGATGCGTTTCGGACAACGTTACCCAAGGTGTAAAGGAGTTTGAGGCGAAATGGATTGGTTGGGCTGGAGTTAATGTGCCAGATGAAGTTGGCCAGAAGGCGCTTACTGAAGCTTTGGCTGAAAAGGTAGAACTTTCTGTGACTGAAACCTTTTGAACTTAACAAATCAAAAGTTTCTGATTCTCTCCTCTTCTTCAATTATTGCAGAGGTGTATTCCGGTATTCCTTGAGGAAGAGATTGTTCATCAATATTATAATGGCTACTGCAACAATATATTGTGGCCCCTCTTTCATTACCTTGGGCTTCCACAAGAAGATCGACTTGCCACCACCAGAAGTTTCCAGTCTCAGTTTGCTGCATATAAGAAGGCAAACCAAATGTTTGCTGATGTGGTGAATCAGCACTATGAGGAGGGTGATGTTGTCTGGTGCCATGATTACCATTTGATGTACCTCCCAAAATGCCTTAAGGAATACAATAATAATATGAAAGTTGGTTGGTTTCTCCACACACCCTTTCCTTCTTCTGAAATCCATAGGACGCTCCCATCTCGATCAGACCTACTACGTTCTGTTCTTGCAGCCGATTTAGTTGGGTAAGTTTCACTTACGTAATCCAAGTCTCTTAAATCATATATAGCATTCCATTTTAGCTTTGCCAGTATTGTTGATACGGTTAAACATTGACAAGGGAAAATGGCTGGATTTGTAAATTGCTTGAAATTCAATTAAACTAGAATGGTTCATTCATTCATCATTTCCATAATTTGCACCCTCCACCTGAGTTAGTATCTCTTGTGGTCACTGTACACGTAATTAATGCAAGGGACTTTATTTCTGTTCCTCTTCTGAACTTCCTTGTCTATTTAGAGACAAGTGCGAATGAAACCTAATGATCCAATAAGATTCCTTGTTTGTTTTTTTCTGGTGGCAGGCAAACAAAAAGTTGAAGTGCATTTAGGCTTGAAATCATCAGATTGAACTTTATCTGAGTTTTGGTAGTTAAAGTTAATGAGGGAAGCTAGAGGAAAATTAGTAATTTAGGAAAGGATTCCATAAATAACTGACTGCTCTGAACATTTTGATGTAGGGTCTTTAAATCTAGCATTATTGAATGAAATATCGGGTGGCTCTGTGTCCAGGGTTTGTATAGGTAGGAATCTGGAACTAGGGTTATCTTTAGTTTGACATTTAATCATTTGGT
The DNA here is from genome assembly GCA_015708895.1 of Populus ilicifolia. NCBI lineage: Eukaryota > Viridiplantae > Streptophyta > Magnoliopsida > Malpighiales > Salicaceae > Populus > Populus ilicifolia. Next base: position 117,099 of record SRLM01000922.1, read on the forward strand.
TTTAGAGGCCACTCTTGGTTGTTGAATATAAAAGGAATTTTGCTTTCAAACTCACTAATATGTTTTTGATACTGCAAATTAATTTCATGGTAACATGAATAGGACCCGTTTTCCTTTTGGTTTTTTCTTTTTTGCTTTGGATGTAAGAGCATTCTTGCAGTATTTGCTAAGACTTATTATTACTCATGAATTTAACTTAAAATGTTAATTTTTCCTCCAGGTTTCACACCTATGACTATGCAAGACATTTTGTTAGTGCTTGTACTCGTATTCTTGGGCTAGAGGGCACACCTGAAGGCGTTGAGGATCAAGGGAGGCTGACTCGAGTTGCTGCAGTATGTTTGAGTAGAACTATTCATTTGAATTCCCCTTGCCTTTTTTCACCGAATCACTCCTTAATTTTTGGTGGTGCACCACAGCATGAGCAGATAAGGTTCTACTCCTGTTATACTAATCATGCTCTTTCATCTTCTTGTAATCAGTTTCCCATTGGGATAGACTCAGATCGGTTCATAAGAGCTCTTGAACTCCCTCAAGTCCAGGAACACATCAAAGAACTGAAGGAAAGATTTGCTGGCCGAAAGGTAGATCTGATCTTTACTTGATGAAGTTCATTTTCTAAAATATGGTAGTTGAAACCTATATGTTTTTCAATTATGAACCTGACATTTATTGCATGAGTATATGATTTGAAGTACCTGAAACATATGTAATAGGCATGAAATGGGATCTCTGATTTTTGTTGGCCATGGGAACATGGAGAACCTCCAGTGCCACCTGCCAATCATACATAATTTGAATTTCTGTTTTATTTCATATCAGTTGAATTTTGTTTCTCATGAACACTTGGACAGTCAGTTCTCATTACTAAAGTATTTGAGGGGAAAAAAGAAGAAAAGAAGATGATGGTCAGCTGTTTTTGACCCATATTTTTTTAAATGATTAACTAGCTCCAGGTTCCAGCACCAAGACTAGCATATTCTGAAATGAGCACTACACCATAAGAACCTCATGGTCATTTGTTCTGATCTTTATAGAATTAAACCTTCATGTAATTAACTCACGTCTTTTAACTTTTAAGGTTTAGGTTCTATCACGCTGTCATCCCTTTTTTCTCACAAACCAGGTCATTAGATTATATTCTACAATCTCATTCCGCTGAAATTATTATAATTAACAGGTAATGCTTGGTGTTGACCGCCTTGATATGATTAAAGGAATTCCACAGAAGATTCTTGCATTTGAAAAATTTCTTGAGGAGAATTCTGTCTGGCGTGATAAAGTTGTTCTACTGCAGATTGCTGTGCCAACAAGAACAGATGTTCCTGAGTGTATGATTTCTAACACCCCCGATACAGTTCCATATATGACATTAGTCATCATCATGTTGGCATTTCAAACTGACTGTTCTGTGGAATTTGTCTTTAAGAGTTATGTTGTCCCATATGCCAAAGCAATAAATGCTACAAAAGAAAAGGTCTGGGAATCAAGTTCGATCTTTGCTACTAAGCACTGGTTGTGTCCTATGTGTACAAAAATGTTCCAAATTGCACTGCTTATGTCACTATTTTTTCTTAAATGATAGAAGCTACATTTATATTTTTCTGGTTTTTTCTTTTTCAATTTTTTCTCTATAGTGGAGGTCACTGTAAATTGAACCTAAGGTCTCTATGGAAATCCTCACCTCAGGCCTTACAACTAGAGTTAGCTCGAGCCTTCAGCTGGCACTCAAAAAGAAAATGAGGAATGTGAACATGAAAGCTGGATCTCAACTCTTGAGCATGCCATCATACCACAACTACATGAGGTTATTGCCCATTGCGAGTTACCTTCAAGATATTGAGTTGGGGTCAATTGATTTAGCTACCATAATAAATTGGACATATTAAATGCTATTTTAGGAATTATTTACTCACATGCCCTTATATTTTCGTATTTTTTCTCATACAATCTTTTCTCACTTTTTGAATGAAAATGTTGGAAAAATTAATTTTAAAAAAGTTAGAAAAAAATGAAAATTTCATTTTCAAAAATTTAAAACAAAAACTTGAAAAGCCAAGGAAAATCCCAAAAAGATATAAAAAAAGGGTCTTGCTTGATGTTGGTTTTCAAAATTTTCACTTGTTTTCAATGTTTTTTAAACTTTTTATGATTTAGTTCATTTTTATATTGGGATGTTCCAAGTTCTTAATTTCCTAGTTTTTTCAATTCAATTCTTTATTTTTCATTTCTTTTTTAGTTTCTAGGTTTTCCTAGTTCTATTAACTTTTAAAATTAATTTATAATTTTTTTATGTTTCTTTGTTTTTTTTTCTTTGGTTTGAGGGCATTATTTTTCAAAATTAGAAAAATGACATGTGAGGGAAAACATTAATATACAAGGGACACAGGAGAGTGAAAAAAATGCATGAGAGAATGCTCCCAAATATATATAATGGTAGATAGAGATACTATCTTTATTGAGTTGTTGATCTTAGGTGCTTGCAGAAGTTAGTAACACCTATGAGATAACTCAAGATTTTCTAGTTTAGTAATAGTTTGTGTTTTTTAGTAGTGTTTTTGACTCTTATCTCGTTATTATTCCCTTGATAAATTCATTGGTTACTTGCAAACTGGGTTTAGATTTCCTTAATTTTATTTCTTCTTATTTTTTTTGTCTTCTAGAGTATTTGTATCAGCAACGTTAGGCTTTATTGATTTTGATGTGCTTGTTGCTGTCTCAGCCATAATAACAGATTATTGACTCTTGGCCTTGTGTAGCATTCTAAACTGTGGCTTTTGTGCCTTCTCGAGAAAGATAAATCAGTAAGTTTTTCTTGTTATATTCACAGATCAAAAACTTACAAGCCAAGTTCATGAAATTGTTGGACGCATTAATGGCAGATTTGGAACATTAACTGCTGTTCCAATACACCACCTGGTATGTTTTTTATTTTTCAACTCAATGTTGGATTATAAATGAAAATTTTGAGGTGCATTATAGAGTGCTTGTTGGCTTGACAAATTACTATTTGAAAGGAGTAAATTTATCATTGGCTGTATGTTGATCTCATTTCTAGCTTCTTGCGATACTTTTTAGAAATAAATCTCTGCTGGAAATTTACTTGTGTCTAAACCAAATACGTGAATAAAATACCTAGTCACCATAAACATTTTGCCTCATATTTGAATATAAAAATAAGAACTCTCATGCAGCTCTCTGTTTCAGAAAAAAAGGATGAGCCAAAGGGCGTTTGGCCTTCATATTGAAAGGAAAATCCTGGCATACGGAGCTATAGCCAAACATAATTGAATGTTTTTACATTCTATATCCAACGGAAGTGGAAGCCATTGAGAAAACGTTTTGAGAAAACTAAAGGATTTTATGTGGGAGAAAACAGTTTTTGTGTGCGAAGTCTTTTTCAGGTCTCAACAAAACAATACAGTATGGGGGGAAAAAGAAAAAAGAAAAGAAACAGATAACAAGAAGCCAGTTTTTGAGCTGGGTGGTTTATAAATAAGAGGAATCTGAAGACCTTGGCTTGGTTTCTGCTTGCCTGTGGGAGATTTTATTGTAGTATTAGAACTTCTTTAAAGATTTATACTCTGCTCCTGAAAAAATGCCTTTTTTTTTGTGAGTCATCTTCTAATGATTTAATCTTGCATCTGGGGATCATTAATGGGAAATTCCTGAAGCAGTTTCTTTTGTGCTTGCAGGATCGCTCTCTCGACTTCCCTGCCTTGTGTGCTTTATATGCAGTTACTGGTAATTTTTTCATCCTTTAACTTAGGTTTTCCTACTATCTTCATTTTTTTGGAATTTTTTTTTATGGTTTCTTCAATTTCTGCGTAAGATTAACCTTAATGATATTTCTGCAATTGAAAACAATGGAGCAGCCAATATTAGTGGTTCTTATTACCAATTGTCAAATATGGTTTCAGTAAAAGACTCTTAATCATGATGCCCTTAGTTTAACCTTTATAGACCTGTTTTTAAGAAAATCTTATCTCTAACTTAAGCTTTTACCCACAATTGACACGTATCTTATTAAATACAGCTGGCATGTAAGAGATAAACATTCCTGTTTTGGCAACTACCATGTGGCTAAGTGCATATGGGCAGCACACAAATGTGTTTTATTGAAATATTTTTGACCTATAGATTGATCATGTGCTATAATCTTCGGATTTGGATGTTTATTTCCCTGAATTTGGTTAAGTTTATCTTCTGAATTTATTTAATTCCCCCCCATTTCCTTTACCAGTCATTTTAAAGTTTTTAATCCTTCTTACCATTTCCACAGTAAATCTTGCTATGTGGCAATGAAGTATCAAACAGAGCAAATTCTCCATCATTTAGAAGCACTGCAGATTAATTGTTAATGATAAATGTAATGATAACAACAACAATAATGACAAGGTAAAGATGGAAATGACAGCCAACACTAAAGTTCACATCCTTGCTGGTTATTCAGACTGCAGCCTATGTTTCAAACTCTTGCATCAGTTAGATGCTACCTTATTTATTGGACGGCAACGGGATCCTCGTTTAAAATGGTTCTTATCTGAAAAGCCACATAGCACACATTTGTATATAATGGAATGGATGTGCAAGTGGGAGTGCGAATATTTCCTGGATAGCTGCATTTATATAAGCAGGGTTGGGAATGACTTCAAAAACTAAATCATCAGAAAAGCTAAATAATAAGTTTAAACTGATGAAGTGGAATGCAACTAGAATATTATCAGTTTGAGACATCAATTTGTGTTTGTGCACTGTCTGTGCTTGTGTGTGTTTAGTAGCATATCCTTTGTGCTACTTATCAAGAATTGTTACATAAATATTATCAAAACCCAAGACAATGACTACGATACGATGATACTAAAATTGACATCACTTTGGTTTTTGTTCCCGCAAACTGTTACAAATGCATTTGCATCTCTTGGATGTTAGCTCATTATTAGGACAGATATGGAGTTTGTTCAAAACAATGTTCATCTGAACAGCCATGTCACACACACTCTTCTAAATGGAGTGGACATATACATTTATGCATGCACTCGCACGCGTGCGCACATTTATGTAGATATTTTTATGAGCAAATCTTTTTGTAAGAAGTCCTATTTGTTCACAAGCTATGTTATTTACACATTCATATTGTACTCTGCTCATCTTCACTATTTGAATATGTGCCTTTCCTCAGCTATTAACTGCTCTAACTGGAAATGACATACTTCCAAGCAGGATTTTATGCTAGTTTAATGTTTGAGTCTCATCTTCTTTTTACTTGTGAAATGCCATTCTTCCAAGAATTGACTATGAAGGTATGCCATCTGTTCAAGGGTACCACATGGTGTCAGATTTACAGTCAATTCATGAAGTTAGAAGATTTGAAATCAGACAATGTATAAATATCAAAGTGTTAGTAGAGGTCTGGAAATGCTTTCATTTGACTTTGGGCAAGCTTCAACAACTAGAACTTTGTTTCAGAATGTTGACAGTGTTAATCACAGTGAAAATCCGCAATGTTTTCTCCTAAATGTGGAAATCTCACTGGTTTAATTGTATTGTTATTGGAAATGGAATGAACAAACGAGAAACCTGATCTGTTTTGCAGATGATAATTTGTCATTCCCCATAATGTTTTTTCTCTCCCTTTGCAGATGTTGCTCTTGTAACTTCTTTAAGGGATGGAATGAATCTTGTCAGTTATGAGTTTGTAGCATGCCAAGATTCGAAGAAAGGTGTGCTCATTCTTAGTGAGGTAATTACAGATGAGTTAAAATGTATGATGTCTGGATTTTATCTAAAATTTGTGATGTTGTTTGTCTCATGCAAGTGCGAAAACGTACTTTTGTTAGTCTTCTTGTCATTTTTATGAAATTATTGGTGTATGCTATTAATGGATCTCTTTCTTTTTATTCCCTTAACATTTTGGCTTGACATGGCTGGATCTGACACCTTCCATGATATTTGCTTATGTAGCAACAAGCAGCAACTTTCATAAACATAATCACCAATCGCTTGGAAAATAAATTTAATGTTGAAGTTAGTGAACAAAAGTTTCTTTTTCTTCCAAATAACTAATGGAGGACATATATCAGTTTTTGAAATATATCACAATTGTTTTTTTTTACTTCCTGTGAAATAATTTGGTAAAAATGAGACTGGAATTCCCACAAATTTCAGAGGCAGAAGACTTGGTTTTTAAATTGTAGTATATGATTTTGACTTGTGCAGGATTCTATAGTGAAGCTTTATTATTTTGATCTCAGCAATACATGTGGAGTTATTTTATCTACTGATGACCAAATACAAGCTCCATGAACATCAAACCTTGATGCTATGTTTTTCTGCATTGATTTGGAATGAAAATCAATCATATGTTATAAATTGTCAATAGCTGTATATTTGAATAATTACTATCTGTATTTTATGGATTATAATCTCCCAGTCTTAAAAAAAGCAGGCTTTTTGTATTTTTGTAGTTCGCAGGTGCAGCCCAATCTCTAGGTGCTGGAGCAATCCTTGTGAATCCTTGGAACATCACTGAAGTTGCTGATTCAATACGCCAAGCTCTAACTATGTCCCCTCAAGAAAGAGAGAAGCGACATCGCCACAACTTTTTCCATGTGACAACCCACACTGCTCAAGAATGGGCTGAAACTTTTGTGAGGTACACTGCTCAAGTACTTTAGGTCTTAAAACCTTTTTGGACATCGGTAACTAGGTTGAAATTATTTTTCTATTGCAATTAGGGGGCTTATGAGTTCACAGCGTGGAAGAAACCTTTTAAATGAAACCCCTCTGTGCTATCATAACCTTGTCCTAAAGAACTACCTTCTTTCTCTGATGCAATGCATCAGAGTACACACTTCTATTGTGCTTTTACGCACTTGAATTTGAGAAATTGTGTTTCATGATATTCGCTAATCTGGCTGCTTGTTTCACAGAGAAGGCTTTTTTTTTTCATGTGCATAAGGTTTTGTGGGAGACCTTGCAGATTTATTCTTTAGCACCTATGAAGGAGGAGGATAGATTAAGTCTGGATAAGTGAAATTGATTTCAATATTATGGCCTTTAATTAGTTTTTTACTTTTGAATGCTGTTGGTGCATGCTAATGAATGAACATGCCATGTGTATAGGGTGAAGTATAACTGGAAATAATTGATCAGTACCAATAACCTTTAAATAGTGATGAATAGACTCGTTAAGTATGTGAAAATGAAAATCTTCTGGTGTTTTTGTTTAGCAAATATTGTCAAGTATCATATTGCTAATTATCATAATTCAACTTGGAAATGTGTAGTACTGCTGTATGAAAACTTTACTATTTAATGTGGCTATTTTGATATTGTGCAGTCTTTATGAAAACAAGAATAGAAATTTCCAGCTTTTCAACTTTCATTTTGTGGTGCTAAACTTTGATTTTTGAATATTTTCCATACAGTGAACTAGATGATACAGTTATCGAGGCACAACTAAGGACCAAGCAAGTTCCACCTGCACTTCCAGAAGAAGATGCAATTACTCGTTATTTGCAGTCTAATAATCGATTGCTCATACTGGTACGCTGATTTTTTTACATATATAATTACTGGTCTGCTCCTTTTAAGTTTGAAAAAAATCATTATGTCTAGGCTCAAAATAAGAAATCCTGTTACAAGTATATTTAGACACATGCCAGAATTGGTGCGACTTTGTTCTGTTAGGGATCTAGACAATCCATTTCGTGAAAGAATTTTATGTCCATTTTAATTTTTTTCTTTAGCCTGTTAATGGTATTCTGTGTCCCAGGTTGTAGAGGAGTATGCTGAGCCAACACTCACACACACACCAAACTAATGCAATTAAATAAAACATTAAATCACTCAAGGTTGAGCTGAAAATGAAGTTTTAGATCTTGGAGAAAGAACCTATTTCTACCTCTATTCCATGCCTTAAAGCCTACTAGCACCGTATTAAAAATTACATCTGAATTATGTTGAGTGAAGCAGCCTTGCAGTGATGGATAAGGTCAAATTTCTCATCTATTTTACATGGTGATCATCATGGCATTACCCATTGCCTCAATAATCAATAAATTGGCAACAAAATGAATTCATGACATGAATATTTCTGCTATTTTTCTGAACTTTGCATTACCCTGGAACATATTAAATAGTAGTTACCTGTCATATTAAACATGTGCTTTTCTTCTTTCCAGCATGATATTGAAATCCTAATGTGGATTTTGGGAAATTTTCATCATAGTGTAATATATGGTTTATGTACCTGATTTTAATTGTTTTAAAAATGTTTCTGTGCTTGCTTTCTGCCTTCATATGATTAGTTTGTACACTACAGGGATTCAATGCAACATTGACTGAGCCAGCAGACACTCCTGGGAGACGAGCTGATCAAATTAAAGAAATGGAACTTAAATTGCACCCGGAGTTGAAAGAAGCATTGACAGCACTTTGCAGTGATCGAAAGACAACCATTGTTGTTCTCAGTGGGAGTGACCGAAAAACATTAGATGATGTATTTTCTCTATTTCACATTAATTTCCTATTTACCCTGTTATGAAAATGTCTTAACCAAGTGTTATCTCTTCCTCAGAACTTTGGGGAGTATGACATGTGGTTGGCAGCAGAACATGGAATGTTTTTGCGACTTACAAAGGGAGAATGGATGACAACAATGCCAGAACACTTAAATATGGAATGGGTTGACAGTGTGAAGGTGCTTCTGTTATAATAGTGTTCATTTTTAATTATCCCTTCTTGCCTATAGCCATATGACACATTTCACTTCTTTTCAGCATGTTTTTGAGTACTTCACAGAACGTACTCCCCGATCGCATTTTGATCCCCGTGAAACATCACTTGTATGGAGTTACAAGTATGCAGGTACGTGTCTTGTTGGAATTTGGACCAGCTAAATTTTGAAATTTATTTATCTCTGCTTGCTTCATTCTTGTTTTGTTCTGATATTACTATGATGGTAGATGTTGAATTTGGGAGGCTTCAAGCAAGGGATATGTTGCAACACCTCTGGACAGGCCCAATTTCAAATGCCTCTGTTGATGTAGTCCAAGGGAGTCGATCAGTTGAGGTTCGAGCAGTTGGTGTTACAAAGGTAACGTTATGATTGATATTAGTTAAAATTATTGACACCACTAAAATTTTTCATTGTTCTAGTACAATACTTGTTTGTTCTGTATATGACAGCTCGGTATTTATTCAGGGTGCTGCTATTGATCGTATACTGGGAGAGATTGTCCATAGTAAATCCATGACAACACCAATTGATTATGTCCTATGCGTTGGCCATTTTCTGGGAAAGGTAATTTCATCAACTTTAATCTCTCTAGCAATATTAAGCAGAATCCTGGGAGACCAAAATCTCAGTCTGATGTTGGTTTTCAAGACTTGGTCTATGTACTTGGATAAGTGGTGATCATGCTGGATTCATTTTACACATTGATTTTGCTTATAATGAGCTTATATTGTGTCATAAATGGGAATTATTGTGCATTTTATTAAGTCGGAAAACTGAAATTATTAAATAACTAATGTGATAATCATGTTGCAAAAGTTTCTTTGTTGGCAGCTTGAATAAACTTGCTTGAGGATTCAATATGACAGCAATGACAACGCTTTCTAAATCATCTGTTTTTAAAAGCCGTCTTAGATTTACTTCCAAGATGTACGGAGTACCCTTTGCCCTTCAAATGGCTCATTAGCTCAAATGTGGAGCATTCATGTAAACCATTCCTCATCTCCGTGTGCATATTTCTCAAATATGGTATTGGTCATTGATAGGATGCACATAAACCTTAGATCTCAGATCTATCTGACCATCCTCTAATCCCGCAACAGCCTTGTTCACAGAACACACCTTCTGGAATTTAGTTGACTATTACCTGTTTGCAAAACCCGTTCTCAATTCAGGCCTTAAGTAAGTTCTTTATAAATTAACCGTCTGTCTCATCTACTGTTCGATGGAGAACGTGTCTATTGATTTGGTGTGCTTGCATTTTAATTGGTGGAATCTCATTATCATGTACTTCATCATCAGGATGAAGATGTGTACACCTTCTTTGAGCCAGAGCTCCCTTCTGATAGCTTAGCTGTTGCAAGAACTAAGCAAAATGATGGACTAAAATCGCCCATTGATAGAAGACCTTCTATGAAGCTTCCAGCCATTAGAAGCGTGTCTAAATCATCTCAAGGTAAGGCACAGCGACCTTTACTAAATCCCGAGAAGAGAACAGCTAACCATGGCTGTGGGAGTGGGCGAGGGCGAGAGCCATCAGCAGAAAAGATTTCATGGAACGTGCTTGATCTCAAGGGAGATAATTACTTCTCCTGTGCTGTTGGTCGAACTCGCACAAATGCTCGCTATCTACTTGGATCATCAGATGATGTCGTGTCCTTCCTAATGAAATTAGCCAATGAATCTATGTGAGCCTAGTAGTGCTGAAGTCGAGACATGTTTCTCGCCTGCAAATGGTAAAGCGTCCATTCAGAGTTCAACAACCATGTGTGGTTCTTGAAGGCAGGAATGGTGAGGCAACAGAAACAGTCCTTTACAGGTTCGAAAGTTGTAACATCAATAGTTAGCCTTCCATAAGCAAAGGCACCGTACCGAGAACCAAGAAAAAGATTAAAGATTAAAAACAAGAAGAAAAAGAAAGAGCAGCAAACCACCGCAGTGAGACCTTTGTTGAAAGATTCGAGGAAGAGAACTCTTATAGCCTCAGCTTCTTCATTTCCGTTCTTTTGCTTCTATCGTTCCTAATGTTTATTTTTGTCCCAGATTTTGAAATGAGTACCCGCAAAAGAGCAGTTATGTTAGTAAATGAAGCTTGCTTGCTTCTCCTGCGTGTGTATAGTGTGTATAAGAGCTGTCATACCCTTTAGTTTATCCATTAAAGAAATACTGATGTCTCTGTGTAATGCTTGTGTGCTTTGAGTCCTGAAAACATTGATACCGTCCTCAGGGACCAGGCAGACATTTAGCCTGTTAAAGTCGGCATGTTTTCGGGTACGAATACGATGTGTAAAAACCAAGAGAACAATGGCACAAGAAGTTAATATTTATGTGACTTTTGTACTTTTATTGCATAATGAAATTCTTATTTAAATATTATTGTCTTAACACTTTTATATACGTGACGTGATTAATGAATTTTAAAATTAATAATTATATAAAATTTCAATAATTTTTAAAAACATTAAATTTATAATTATTAAAAATTAAATTCAATTAAATTATCATTTAAATATTAATATATATTTTAAATATAATTAAAATATATTACAACTAAATGAATAACATAACTCAAATGATTGTACTTTTTCTCTCCTTTTACTTTAGTTCTCAAGTTAACTTTAGATTTTGAGCAGAAGTGAGAAATTGTACTAATGAACAGTAACTAAATTATTATATGTGCATTTTTCATTACATAAAGTTACATCGGGCATGACAGAGGCTATAATTTATATAAAAATAATATCTTTATGTTTATAGACTAAGGACCAAGCTGGCAAGGAAATATATGAAGAAGCCAAACTAATGAAAACAATCTTGTTTTATCCTGTTATTATATCAAACTGAAATTTTAATAAAATGTTCTGAAGGTCTTGTTACCTAAATTTCCAATAAAATTCGGGAACGTACTCATTTTTGACCGAGAACTTTCTAATCTTGATTTTCTCTAATTTCCTTTTTATATGTAGGACTTATCAATCACAATTTTTTCTTGTATTTAAAAATTGTTGTAAAGCTAATGTTTTCAAATTAGGTTATTGAATTACAAATTTTTCAAAAAATATCAAAGTTTTTTCTCTCTATTTCTCTGTAATTTCAGGTTGGGACTTGAAAACTTTAGTTTTTATTAATAATATAGAATCAATTGGTAAAAGTGTATGTGTGTATAATATGCGTGTAATAAGTATAATCAATCGCATAAGTGTATATATGAAATTTATAATCACTCCATGAATGGGATGATAAGAGAAATTCACAATGAGAAAATAAAAAATTATAAGGTGTTATATAAAATTGCTTTTTTATAAAACAAATTTCAAAGTAATCCTAAACTCCTTTTTTTTTTCCTTTTTTTTTCTAGTTATCAAATTATAAAGAATGAAAGTATTATTAAAATATAAAAACTTCAGGATTTTATATAGACTAAGTATATAAGTATTTTTTTTTTATTTGGAAGTATAATTTAAGACAAACCTAATAAATCTCTACATTGACTTAAATTAAGTCAATTTATAAAACCTAAACTTCTTTCTAATCATCTCCACTAAGCACCGCTTAAGTACTACACAAACTAATAAAATCTAGGTAATACTTGAACTCAACTATAAAGATATATTTCATCAACATAATTATAGAGCTCGTTGTTGTAGCAAACTATGACATTTGGAATAAAGAGATACTTGACATCAATATAATGTATATAGTTAACTCATGTGATAAACTAAGATTATTAATTAAACCTTTGATGTACCTTTTGTTGTAGACAAGATAATAATGAGTTAAAAAATTACTTTTCAACTACTTACATATTTAAAAAGAATGAAAACATAGCTTGTCAAAAACCTCCTCCTATGTAAATCACAATCATAATTTAAATTTACAAAGTCATCAATACTACCTCTAACATTATTACCCCTGTTATTCACTAAACCAACATCTAAATCATCTCTAAGATAATAAAATATGCATTTCATGGCATGCCAATGAACTTTATCAGGATTTCTTTTAAACTCACTAACCAACCTAACAACATGTGAAATGTAATGTGATCTTAGCTTCTACACTAGGAGATCCATTAGAGATGTCATTGGGTTCGGTCATAATATTTAGAGCAAAGAGATTTAAAGAGGCAATTAATGGACTTCTTTAAGATACATGAGCTAAAGTAAACTTCAAGAGGATATCATATAATAAAGAACAAGATCTGATTAAATTAATTAATGTTCAAAAAGAACTTGTAGGGGAGCATCCAAACATTACATAAATATTGGAATAAGAAGATTCAAATATGTTAATTTTTACCTTTCATTAATGTTTTAGCCATAATAGGAGCTATAAAATAAACTTTGATGTGATCTTAGTTGCATTGAAAAGTAAATATCCATAACTTTCCATTCATATATGGTACACCTTCTAATTCATCAAGACAAGAGATAACCATTTGTTTTGAAGTTAGCTTTTGATTCTACCTGCAGATTATAAAATTTAACTTAATCTTGTTTTAGTTAGTTGTGCAATAATTTATTTATCTTTTTGTTTATTTTAGAGCTTATAGAATTCAAAATTTTATTTGGATTAGGTTTTATTTTATTATTTTAGTTATTTTAGGCTTTTAATGTGTTAAACCCCATTTATCAAGTTTCGATCCATTAAGTCAAATTAGGGTTATTTTTCTATTATATAAACCGATTGTTAACATTATTTTTTAGTTTATGATTTTTTTCCTGAAGTTATCATAAATTATGTACTTTATTTCTCTTTATATGGTTGAATGATTTCTATACTAAGTTTTAGATTAAACTTCCAAACTTTCAAATGATTGATCAACTTTATTATGATTTATACTTCTTATTTATGTCTAGTTATAGGCATAGGTTAGGGTGATTGATTCTTTAAGGTAAGATTCTTGTTTGATTAACTTATAAACTTTTTTTCAAACCTCAAATTAGAAATCTAAAGGAAAATTTTATATTAGTTTTATACTAGAGCATGACTAATTTTAGGTTATATCTCTTTAATTTTCATTATTACAAGTAATTCTAGGATTTTCTTTATATCTTGTCATATCTAGAATTTGTTTTCTTGTTTCTCTTAGTTTATTTAAAACAAAAAAAAAAGATTCTTGATTAATCTTAGCTGTGTGTTTGATTTTAAAAACAAAAAAGAAAGAAGAAAATCAATTTTGACATGGAAAAGTCTTGAAGTTGCTGAAATAACAAATCACAATTCAATATATATATATAAACAAATTATGTTCATCTTTGTGACTTGAGAAATTCATCATAAAAGAATAAAGGAAATAAAAATCAAAATCACAATCTTGAAAGTATTCTTATAGAAGAAATTTAGAAATTTTGGATCATGCATAAACTACGGTTTAGCCAAAACTTGTCTTGAAAATTCCCTATGATCTTGATTGATTTCTTGCAAATTTAGGATGGATATAATTATCTTGCTTCAATTTCTTTAGTTTCTTGATTTCTTGCATCATTTTGTTTTATTCTTGAATTTTATAGTTTTCATTGTTTCTTAATAATAATTCTTACCTTTTATTTTATGTCCTCATTTTTGTTATTGTATTCACACAAATTTACATTGCTACTCATAAGTTAGTCCTTAAGTTTTGTTTTTAGAAGTTTGAATAATTATTGATTCTTAAGTCTTTAAATATAAAATAAATCCTTACATAGTTTGATTAATTATTTGATAAGTTGTTATGTTACTTTTAAGAACCAACGTTTATGATGAACAAAGTAGTAAAATGTGTAATAAGACTATTAGAGTGAAAAGGCTAACAAGTTATGTGAAACATGAGAGAAGTGAATTATGTTATGAGAGTAAACATTCGAGGTTTGTGTGAGGAAAAAGTTTCTTTTCTACTAACCTTTATTTCAGGTATAAACAATGTCTTCAAAATGTGTTGAAAAATATAAGTGAGAATTATAGAGGAAATGTATGATATAATAAAAGCTATGACGGAAGAGTCAATGAGTAAGTTTGATGAGATGATTAGTGGACAAGGAGTTCATAGTTGTAAAGAAAATAAAGTTGAAATGCTTAGCATTAAGGCTATAATGAATGATGAGAATATAAGCGATAATTCTAGAGAATCTCAAATGCAATAAAGTTCCTTGTATGAATCATGACTTAGAAGGATAATGGGAGGTGGGTTACGGTTAACTAATATATTCATCCAGGGTAGGATTTTTAAGAAGCATGACGGTTTTAATGATAATTTAGATGGTATTAAACTCAAAATTTAAGGGTTTCAGGGAAATAGTGATTTTAAAACTTACTTGGATTGAAAATAAAAATAGAGTTTATATTTAATTGTCATAGATTTTTAGAAGAAAAAAAAAAGAGTTTAAATTGATTATGGTTGAAGTCATTGATTATACAATTAGTTGATGAGATCATCTTGTTACAAGTAAAAGGTGTAATGGAAAAAGACCAATAAAAACTTAGGAGGAGATGAAAGTAATTATAAAAAAAAGGTTTGTACTTACTTACTATTATAGAGATATCTATGATAAATTACAAACATTACCTTAGGGTTTTAGAAGTGTGGATGTGTGTTTTATGGAGATGGAAGTAAATACAATTAGAGCTAATATTTATAAGGATAAATAAGTTATAATGACTAGATTTTTTAATGGATTAAATAAAAATATTGCTAATATGATGAAATTATAACATTATATAAAGATTGAGAATATGATACATACGACTATAAAAAATAATATTTAAGGAGAAAAGGTAGTGCAAAACTTGTTGAATATTCAGGGTTCTTTTTTGGTTTGAAAGTCGAATTTTAGAAAAAAAGTAATATACGAGTAAAACCAATGACTACACCTAAAGTAGCTGAACCTTTCTTTGTTAGGAAGCAAGTTGGAAGAAAAGAAAAAAATATTGCTCCACTAAGGCATAAGCAAAATATTAGATGTTTTTGATGTCAAAGGTTTAGGCTTTTATCACATGAATACCTGAAATAAGATAATTATGGTTATAAGAGATGATAATGAGGTGAAATCCACTAGTGTTGATAAATTAAAAGGGATGCCAAAGCTTGATTATATTGATGTGGAGTATGCTATGTAAAGAGGATCTTTAGTTATAAGATCTTTTCAGTGTTAGGTTTGTGAAAAGGATGTAAAGCAAATAAGAAAGAATGTTTTTCATACTAGATGTTACATTTATAATAAGGTATGTAGTATGATAAACGATAATAAAACTTGTACTAATATGATCAGCTCAAATTTTGTTAGAAAGTTGAATATAAATACATCTAAGCATGTTAAACCATATAAGCTTCATTGGTTGAATGAATATGAAGAAGTTAAAATGACTAATCATGTTTTGGTTTTATTCACCATAGAAAAGTTTAAAGATGAAGTTCTATGTAATGTTATTCTTATGTATTCTACATACCTATTATTGAGGAAACCTTGATAATTTGATATGAAAGCCAAACATGATGAGTTAAAAAATAGATATACTATAGAGAAAGATGAAAAGATTTACACACTTGCTCCATTGTCACCCGGGCAAGTGTATGAGGATCGATTAAAGCTTAAAAAAATTGAGGAAGTTGAATGAGAAAATAATAATAATGGTAAAGATATGAGACTAAGTAAAAATAAGATGAGCTGTGAGTCTAAAACAATTGGGAGGGAAGTTTTGACCATTAGAAATAGTTTTTAAGGTTTTAAAACACTTAAGGAGTCAAGGTAAGTTAAATAGAAAACATGTCAAATTAATTGAATTCATTGAGATGTTCCTATATGTTATTAAGTACAAGTATGATAAGGAAAATATCATTGTGGATGCATTATCTTAAATGCATGTTCTTCTTCAATACCTTGAATGCTAGACTTTTAGGATTTGAACATATGAAAGAATTATATGTGGGTGATGAACAAGTTTATGAACAACGTGAGAATTCAACCTTTAATAAGTATTTTAGGCCTAATGGATCTTTATTTAAAGATAAGAGATTATATGTGCCTAAATATTCATTGCATGATTTACTTGAGAAGGAAGCTCATGAAGGCGATTTAATGAGATATTTTGGGGTCTAAGACTTTGGATATGTTACAAGCATAGTTCTTAAACCTGGATCGGCTCAATGGGTCGACTTACGGGTTGGATCTGTCTGGGTTTGTTAAAACACTAGCCGGTGCAATGACTCAGCCAAACCTGGTCGACATGGTGAGTCAATCCGTGATCCAGATGACCCGAGCAAAACTCTGTGCGTGTATTTTTCTTTTTTAATGTGGGATTTGAAACTCATTAGTATATATACTTTATGTTTTTAATAAAAAAAATTATGTTTTTTTAATGTGGGATAAAAAACATTTTAATTTAAATACTTCAATTTAAAAGGATAACATAATATCTTTTTAATGTAAAATTTGAAACTCATTAGTATATATACTATATATTCACAAGATGAGATTTCAAATCTATTAGTATATATATTTTATATTCACAAGAAAAAAGCTATCTTTTTTAAATGTGGGATTTGAAACCCATTAGTATATATACTCTATATTTATAAGAAAAAAACTATGTTTTTTTAATGTGAGATAAAAAAAACTTTTGGTTTAAATACTTCAACTTAAAAACTTAACATAATATCTTTTTAATATGAGATAAAAAAATTAAAATATTATTTTAAATTTTATTATTTACAATATGTGTAGCTTATATTTAAATGGATTTTTTCAAATAAATATTCAAACTTTATTTTTTTTTAATTTTTTCAGATTAACCCGAGTTGACCCATGAAACTCAAGACTCGACCCCTTAATTAACATAGCCTACACCACTTTCACAGCAAGCTCAATTAATGTATTTTTTTGTATTATCTTTGAAGCTCTATCTATTTCCTAGTATCTTAGTCTATCTCAACATCAAAACCAATGGACTCCTTTCGCTTATAAAAAATAACTAGCTCATTAAATGTCATATTATTTTTTTATCTCTCTTAACCCATGTGTATTTTCTTTAATACGAGCATAAATAGAATAGCCAAATACTTTTAATTTAGAGTAATTAGCAAGAGAATCAAACTATATCTTGACTTTAAAACTATCGATTAAGATCTATTCATAAGATAACAAGCTATATTAATTTATTTAACCTAAAATTCCTTTGATAATATAGCTTAGAAAAATATACAACATGCTTTTTCTATAAGTGTCATATTTATATAATATGGTGTTTAGTGATTCCTTTATTCTTACAAAACTCGTCAAACTTACTTGAATAAAATTTTATCAATGTTTGATCTTATTACTAGTTTTTTTTTAATCAAAGTTTTTCACTACTTAAAGATGATGAACATATCACTTAGGGGTGAGCAAAAAAACTTAAAAATTGAAAAAACAAAAAAAAATAATTAAAAAAATGAAAAAAAACTGATTGGATTTTTTTTAAATGACCAGTTTGGTTTTGTTTTTATAAGCTTTAAATAAATAAAAATTGAATTTAAATTAAAAAAGCCGAGCCAAACTAGTAAAAGCCGAGCTAAACTGAGAAAATCAGTTTGAACTGGTTTTTGTTATAAAATAACCAAACTAAAATCAATCGGTTTGAACTTGTTTCAATTTTTAAAAAAAACCGGTGTGGTTATTTTTTTGATAAAAACTGAATCGAACAAAAAATGACCCCTAATATCACTCGTTGTCCTAAAAAAATACACTTAGGCCCCGTTTGTTTGATGGAAAGTAATTTTCTTTTGGAAAATAAATTTTAAGAAAGTGAATTATTTTATGATGTTTGGTAGTGTAATGAAAAATAAGTTGGAAAACACTTTCTAGTATTTGGTTATGTTATGAAAAATGAGCTAGAAAATAACTTATTAATATTCTATTTTTCTCAAGTTTATTAAAATAATGAGGAACAAATCTTACAAATTAAAAGGTTGAATGAGAATGAAATTGAAAAAAAATATATAATTTCATAAATTATCTCAAATAAAAAATAATAATCAAAATAATATAGATCAATTTTTTTTAAAAAAATAAAAAAATTAAAATAATAATAATTAACATTTCATAAATTATTTCAAATAAAATAAGTAACAATGAAAAAAATGAGAATCAAATTTGATAGATAAAAAAATTCAATAAAAAATGATAAGAAAAAAGAAAATAATAATTATAAAAATAAAGATCAAAGTTAATATAAAAAATAAATTCTAAGAGATGAAATTGAAAAATAAATATTTAAAACAAAAAATATATATATATATATAGCAATTAAAAGTTTGAGAACCAAATTTGATATAATCAGCAAATAATATGATATTTTTAAATTTTTCATAACTTTTAGAAAATATTTTTTGCCCCTTTTGTTTACTGGAAAGTAGTTTTTTTTTGAAAAAGTGAATTACATTATGATATTTGGTAGTGTAATGGAAAATAAGTTGGAAAACACTTTCTAATATCTAGCTATGTCATGAAAAATAAATTAGAAAATAACATACTAATATTTTATTTTTCTCAAGTATATTAAAATAATAAGAAACAAATCTTATAAACTAAATAGTTGAATGAGAATGAAATTAAAAAAAAATATAATTTCATTAATTATCTCAAATCAAATAAATCAAAATCAAAATAATAGAGATTGAATCTAAAAAATTAAAAAAAATAAAAGATGAAGAAATTACAATAAAAATAATCAACATTTCATAAATTATTTCAAATAAAATATGTAACAATCAAAAAAATGAGGACTAAATTTGATAGATAAAAAATTTCAACAAAAAAAATGATAAGAAAAAAACAAATAGAAATTATAAAAATAAATACCAAAGTTAATATAAAAATTAAATTTTAAGAGATGAAATTAAAAATAAATATTCAAAACAATATATATATATATATATATATATAACAATCAAAATTTTAAGGATCAAATTTGATATAATCAGTAAATAATGATATTTTTAAATTTTTCACAACTTCCGGAAAGTGTTTTCCACCTAAAGTTTCTAGGAAAATACTTTCCTGAAAACCAAGTTATTTTTTTATTATAAAATATTTTTCGTTGGTTAACTTTCCTAATGACAAACAAACAAAAGAAAGTTTAGAAAGTGATTTCCTGAATACCACTTTTCAAAAAACAAATACGGCTAAAAAGAAAAACATTTTCTTGAAAACCAAGACTGAAAAGTGTTTTTCATTGACCAACTTTTCTAATAGCAAACATACACGAGAAATTTTGAAAAATGGTTTTTCAGAAACTACTTTCCGAGAAATAAACATGTCCTTAAATTTTTCAGAAAAATATTTTACTAGAAATCAGGCCAAATTTTTCTTTGATTGGAAAGTATTTTTCATGACCAATTTTTTTAATTGCAAACAAATACAAGAAAGTTTGGAAAGTAACTTCTCGAAAATTATTTTTCAAAAAAAAACACAATCTTAGACTTTTCTAGATTAGTCATCAATAAATATAAATAAATATTGTGCTCTAACTTTTGACAAAACAGGAAAAAAAACTCAAAAGGTAGAATGAACATAATTCATAATAGCTCTAGTACAATAAGAATTTCACTTTGTATTGTTTCCTATTATAATGCTCACAAAAATCTAATTTATCTATTTTTTACTACACAATAAATTTTGTTTGCTTAACTCTATCACCCTCTCTCACTCATATATTCTAGTAGTATATGTCATAACTAAGTAAAAATACTATTTGAATTAATTATAGATGATATAATAACTAAATCAATAAATGTTGAATATTAAAGATGGTGTATGCCACTAACTAGTTTTACTTTCATCATGATAAGAGTATCATTATAAACTCTCAAAACTCTATCTTTAGTAGAATAACAATAACCTTAGAAATCAAGAAAACTTAAAAAAAAAATTTCCTTATCTTTGAAATATGTTGAACCTTTAATGTTCTAATAATGTCATCTTACATTATAATTTGAAATGTATCCATACTAACAACAAAAAATAATTTGTTATCTCATAATAAGATAATATCATTGATAACTTTATAAGAGTTAAATCAATTTTTATTATGTCAGATATAAAATGTGCAACTTCAATCAAGAATTCACGAATCACTTAACTATAAATAGATATAGCTAAAAAATGTTCAACATTATATAAATTTTTCTCTTCACTAGTAATATCTATAACATCAAAGGTTTTCTTTTCTCCCCTTATTTTTCCATCTAGAAAAGTTTTTTTTTTTGTTAAAGTGCTCTACTTTATGACATTTAAAGCATTTAATTTTTATAAACTTTGATTTTAATTTAGATTTACCTATATTACCCTAACTTTTATTATTTATTAGACCACTTATTATCAAACCCTCTATATGTTTCTTATTATAAATCTTTGACACGAGTCTTTACTCCTTCAAGTTTAAAGAAGCTTTAACATTTCTGAACTTACTTATAAAAAAGTCTGAATAAAACGATCATAAAATAGAGGTAACGAATATAATAAAATCAAATCATTATCCTTATTTTCAACCTTAACATCATCATTATACAAATTTAAAATTACTCTATTGAATTCGTTATAAAGGTCTTTCATAGGCATACCTTGTTTAATTTGAAAAGTACACAACAGATGCTCTATATACAATTAGTCAGGCAAGGATTTGATAAAGTCAGGAGCTCTTAACTTTTTTCATAATCTAACATTTGTAGTCTCTTCAACAACTTCTCTAGAAACCTCATTAGACAAATAAAGCTGAATAACATTGTGAGCATCTTCCATGAGATTTTTTTTCCTCACTATTTATCTATTTAAGCAAATTGTATACACCTTTTAGTACCTTAAATGAACCTTTTTAAATTAACAAGGCTCACATCTTAATACGCTATATATTGAAGTTGTTTCAACCATTAAATTTCTCTACATCAAACTTTCAAACTCATATACCATACCAATTTCTAATGGAATTAACCTTAAAATCACAACCCAATTGGAACGTATGTTTGTGTGTGAGAGAGAGAGAGATAAGAATAATCAATCATACAAGAACATACATTAAAATTTCATGTTCAACAGGCTGATATATATGGGCATAACCCTAAACATATTTCTAAAAATTCACCAAGACAATCAATTATATGTGCAAGATGTTAGTGAAGATGAATTCAATAAGGGATATAAAACCTTGGTATACCAAGATAAACTATCATAACTTAAAAGATAACCAAGCAAATGAGTTTCAAACCACATTATAAATCTTTACCTTCAATGTATATGATGGACATAGAAAATTTCCTCGATTGGATTGTTAAATGTGATAAGGTTAAAGAATGCATTGACATCATAAAAGTGAAGATGGTGAAACTAGTTGTGTATAGTCTAAAAGGTGAAGTTTTATAGTAGTGTAAGCATTAAACATATGCATGATTAAGAGGGGAAGGACAATCTATTAATTCATGGATATACATAAAACAAATGTTGTATGAATATCTCATATGAAAAAAACTAAGAAACAATCCAAATGTATATATGCTATATATATTGTAAATAATAAAGTTTAAAATATTATTTCAAAAGGTTTTTTTCACATTAGAAAGATACTATCTTATTCTTTTAAATTGAAATATTTAATTATTCTTTTAAATTAAAATATTTAAATCAAAAATGTTTTTTTATCCTACATTGAAAAAACATAACTTTTTTTCTTATAAACATAAAATATTATATTAAAAGGCTTTAAATTTTACATTGAAAAAATAAAATATTTTTTAGTATTTATACAGTAACTTTAAAATGAATTAATAATCAATTAAAAAATATAAAAAAAGTCTTTGGCTAAGAGAAAAAATACATTTGAAAAAAAAATAATCTTTATCGAGTTTTACTAGGTCACCTAAGTTTTGGATTGACTCGGCGAGTTGAACGATTTTCTCTAGGCCAATTGCAAGCTTGGGTTTTGAATAAAACAAATCTAGTTAAAACTCTAGATCTCGAGTTGACCCACCAAACATAGTTGACTTACCAAACCGAGTCGAATTTAATAACTATACTAAAAAATCAAACAATATCCTTCAAGTCAAACATTCAATAAAGGATAGAAGAGATAGTTTATATGACAAAATTCATATATAAGTGTTAATATAACCTAAATATAAGACCCAATAAACATAGTTATAATTTAATTAAGATGTTTTTTTTTGGATGAATGTCTAATTGTCTCATACATATAACTATATAACTTAGATGTCCACGCTAAAGATGTGATACTAAATAATTAATAACTTAAAATTGAATGCCAATTTAGTCATTTATTAGCATGTTTAACATTTCGATCAAAACATCTTTGACAAAAAAATTAATTTTTCTTACTTTAAAATATTGTTTCAATGTTTTTAGACATTTTAATATAATAATATAAAAAATGTTATTTTAATTTTTACTACTTTAAAATATTGTTTCAATTTTTTAAATATTTTAATGTAATAATATAAAAAATATTATTTTAATATATATATATATAAACAATTTAAAATGCAACTGAAATGTCAAACACGTACATAAAAATACTTACCAGATGGTCCTCCTTAATTGACTCAGTTTTTTTATACTTACGTAACCCCCCTACACGCGCGCGCGCGCACACAAATACACATATGAACTCTCCTTAAAATCCTTCTCTACAAGACCGTATCTTTGTACCAATTTCCCTTCTTTCTGTCTCTTAAATCTCCATTTCATATCTGGGATTTCCTTGATCTTAACCAGTTTTGGATTTGTAAGTCAATCTTGTAACTTACTTCTGTCAACCCTTTTTTGTTTTAAAATTTTCTATTTTCTTAAACAAAATTGGAGCATGGTTTATGAAAGATTTGATCGTGATCACTTGTTGTTGATTTCAAGCTGTTTACGCTACTTTTTTATCTGGTTTTTTCTCCATTTTGTTAGATCTTCGACAAAGGAGAAAACTTTCTGTATTTTCTGTTGCTTTGTAGTAGATTTGGATGATCCACATTTGTTGCTTAATTGGATCTGGATCCTTTGTATTAAGAAAATATAACTTGGAGCTATTGTTCAATGTCAGATTCATGTTTGGTTTGTTGAAATTGGTTTATGGAATCATTCATTTACTTGAAACTTTTTGTGTGGATCTATTATGAATTGTTGTCTTAATTACTTTATGTGGGATCTGATGGTATGGTGGTGATCTTTCTCAATTTTGAGATTACTTTTTGGTTTGCTAATTGTTTTTATGTTATACTTTCTTGAGATTTTGATTCCATAGATAACTGATGTTTGGAAGTAACGCACTTAGTTTCTTGAGGACATGGACATTTCATTGCTTTAGATTTATTTGAACTGCCTTAATTCTTCATCATATTTTAAGTGGGGAAAATGAGAATCATTTTTCATTTGGTATATCGGTGACTACTTGAACCTATTATATAATTATTTGCTACTATTTTACTGTTGATCTGATCATCTTGGATGTGCATTCTCCCTAGATTGCCGTCAGATCTCGTCTCTTTTTTCCTTCTCTCTCCATGATTTACTTAATGTGAGCTGTGGTAGTTGGCTATTGTTTTTCTCCTCAGATAGATGCTCGTGGACCCATCTATGATTGCATTCCTTCTAGTTTGTCTTATATGGTGATCAAGATCTGCATTTCTATTTTAAATCTGGGCAAACCTTATTCTCTTCAACTTACAGTTCTAGGGTTAAATTTGTTTTCTTTTCCTTGCAGAAGTTGTTGTGGCATGGCTACATATGCTCCGAAGAACATCCTAATCACTGGGGCTGCTGGTTTTATTGCATCCCATGTTTGCAATAGGCTTATCCGCAACTACCCTGATTACAAAATCGTTGTGCTTGACAAGCTTGACTATTGCTCGAACTTGAAAAACCTCCTCCCTTCGAAGTCATCTTCTAACTTTAAGTTTGTCAAGGGTGACATTGGAAGTGCTGATCTTGTCAACTTCCTTCTCATCACTGAGTCGATCGATACAATTATGCACTTTGCAGCCCAGACCCATGTTGACAACTCTTTTGGTAACAGTTTTGAGTTTACTAAGAACAATATTTATGGAACTCATGTCCTCTTAGAAGCTTGCAAAGTCACTGGTCAGATCAGGAGGTTCATCCATGTGAGCACGGATGAAGTATATGGGGAGACTGATGAAGATGCTGTTGTAGGAAATCATGAGGCCTCTCAACTTCTCCCAACCAACCCCTACTCCGCAACAAAAGCTGGAGCAGAAATGCTTGTTATGGCATATGGCCGGTCATATGGGCTGCCTGTGATAACCACTCGTGGGAACAATGTTTATGGCCCCAATCAGTTCCCTGAAAAATTAATCCCGAAGTTTATCCTCTTAGCGATGCAAGGGAAGGATCTCCCCATCCATGGGGATGGTTCTAATGTGAGGAGTTACTTGTATTGTGAGGATGTTGCTGAGGCTTTTGAAGTCATCCTTCACAAGGGAGAGGTGGGCCATGTTTACAATGTTGGGACAAAGAAGGAAAGGAGAGTGATTGATGTAGCCAAAGATATTTGCAATCTTTTCTCAAAGGACCCTGATAAAAGCATCAAGTTTGTAGAGAATAGACCGTTTAATGACCAAAGGTACTTTTTGGATGATCAGAAGCTGAAGATTTTGGGTTGGGCGGAGCACACTACATGGGAGGAGGGGTTGAGAAAGACTATCGAGTGGTACACTCAAAATCCTGATTGGTGGGGTGATGTCACTGGAGCCCTGCTTCCACATCCAAGAATGCTAATGATGCCTGGTGGGAGACACTTTGACGGGTCTGAAGAGAACAAAAATGCATCTTATGTCTCAAATAATTCAAATCAGACCCGAATGGTGATTCCAGTTACAAAAGGAGGCACCGGCTCTCCTCGAAAACCTTCTCCTAAGTTCCTAATCTATGGCAGGACTGGATGGATTGGGGGTCTGCTGGGGAAGTTGTGTGAGAAACAAGGAATTTCCTTTGAATATGGAAAGGGGCGCTTGGAAGATCGATCTTCACTTTTGTCAGATATTCAGAACATTAGGCCTACCCATGTTTTTAATGCTGCCGGGGTCACTGGTAGGCCTAATGTTGATTGGTGTGAATCTCACAAGACAGAAACCATACGCACCAATGTTGCGGGAACCCTAACTTTAGCAGATGTTTGCAGAGAGCACAACCTCCTGATGGTAAATTTTGCTACAGGCTGCATATTTGAGTATGATGCTGGTCATCCAGAGGGTTCTGGTATTGGTTTCACTGAGGAAGACAAGCCCAATTTCAGTGGTTCTTTCTATTCAAAAACTAAGGCTATGGTAATGTTTTTCTTCCAGACTCATTTTATCTGAAATTATTTTTTTCCTACGGTCATTTATATTGTTTGAAATTTCAACCAGGTCGAAGAGCTTTTGACAGAATATGACAATGTGTGCACGCTCAGAGTTAGAATGCCAATATCATCAGACCTAAGCAACCCACGCAACTTCATTACAAAAATCTCTCGCTACAATAAAGTAGTTAACATTCCAAACAGCATGACTATCTTGGACGAACTTCTACCTATTTCAATTGAGATGGCAAAAAGGAACTTGAAGGGTATATGGAACTTCACGAACCCTGGTGTTGTGAGCCATAATGAGATTCTGGATATGTACAAGAACTACATTGACCCGAACTTCTCATGGATTAACTTCAATCTAGAGGACCAAGCCAAGGTGATAGTTGCCCCCCGGAGCAACAATGAGTTGGATGCGTCCAAGCTGAAGAATGAATTCCCCGAGTTGCTGCCAATCAAGGAGTCCCTAATCAAGTATGTTTTTGAACCCAACAAGAGAACCTAAGCCAAAGATTCAGTTGCAGATCATATCTTGCATTGCTGTGCCTCCGAGAACAGTAATTATATTCTAATATTTTTCTTCTACTTGCTATTCATTGTTAGATTCATATCATGGTTCTGCCATATTAGAGGGTAAGGAGGTTCTTTCTATTACTACTTAGATTGCTCATCATTCCTTTCCAGAGCAAACAATTATAGGTTTTTAAAATTTGTAGTCATCTGGGAGCCTGCAGGTGGGCCTCTTATTAGACAAATGTTTCGTTGTTCGATTCTTATCGCTGAGCTTTTCAACGTTCTACTACCTTGTTATGTTCAAGAATTGCAGAATTTAGTTTGTCTTCCAATAGCCAGTCCAATAATAATATTCCCATTGCAGAAACTGTTGTGAACATCATTTCAGCTACTTGGAATGGTCAGTTTTTTATGCTTTAAGAACATGTACATGCCAATTATTGAAGGACAAAATCCCAACTGTGCAAGGCCATCCAAACTATGAATTATGAATTAAGCAGTTGATGCTGCTGTGATCCCGTGGTTAAAATATCTTTTTTAATAGAAAAAGATAAGATAGTAGCCAGAAGGTGTGCTAGAATAGTCAAGGAAAAAAGAGGAAATTATGTCTCGGTACAGGTTTCATTGATGAATTAGAAAGAAATTCCAAAATTGTTCGTGGACTGAATTGTTCATGTCCTGTGGGGTTGGAGGGTGAGGCCGCGTGGAGTGTTGACACGGAATAGTAGAGGCAGCCATGGCGTCTGGTTTCCAGTCCAGGACGTGGAAGAGTCGAGGAAATCTACATATATGTCCATTAAAGTTAACATTACTATCTTTTAATTAATTATTGAGATTTTTTTTTTATTAGCATTAGTCGGAACCTCTCTTTTTTAAAATAATAATAATAATAATAATCTTACTGGCAGCATTCAGACTGCAAATATTATTTGGTGCTTTGAAGCCAATTTCTTCTCAGAACAAAAGGCAGTGAAGCTTTTAAAGGCCTTTTAATTTTCTTTTCTTTTAGAGATTCTTGCCAGAGTGTTTTCAAGTTCAATCATCAACACGATTACATTGAAGTTTTTTCTGTCTTAAATTTTAATCAAGGAAGGAAGCCCCATCAAGCAGGCAGGAGTGTTTGGAACTGTAGAAGACGATGGCTGCAGATACTAAAAGTTAGCTGTATAGTGTTGGAATGGATCCTATTTTAATTGTTAATACTACCTGCAACTTAACGACTAATGACCGTACAAACCCTCCACATTATTCTAACTTGCATCCACGGAGGTTCTGTATTTTAGTTATAATTGATTTTTAAAATATTTTTTATTTAAAAATATATTAAAATAATTTTATTTTACCTTTTAAAATTTATTTTTAACATTAATATATTAAAATATTTTTAACATATATATATATATATATTTTTTTTACAAAACACGGCACAATATCTTATTAACTACTTGGAATTGGGCACCAATCCGTACATGTTTCTACCATCCTCGTACTCACCGGCAGGGATCTTGAGAAGAGCTCTGCTGACCACTGCATGTTCTCTAGGGAGAATGATTGTTCATTTATGTCTGGAAAGCTGTGCTATCAAAATTAAAAATAAAAACACCAAGGCTTCGTTTATTTTTCGCCCGCAGTTTATGTTTGCAGTAAAATAAACGCAGTATGGTACTTGATAGCAAATTAAACTATATTTTATGTTGTACAATTTATTAAAAAAATTGAATTTGAAATATAATTTATGTATGGTAGTTTTTATATTTTTTAATTAAAATTTGTAAAATTTCATTTGTTTTTGAATTTCAAAAATATTTTAAAAAAAAATTAAATTTTTTTAATTTTTTTCTTTGCTTTAAATTGATATATTTTTAGTATTTATAGATCATTTTGATGTGCTGATATTAAAAATAATTTTTTAAAAATAAAAAAAAATATTTTAATGAATTTATAAATAAAAAGCATTTTGAAGAGCAACTGTAACTATACTTCCACCAAATATTTTATACATATTTTTTACTATACATAAACTTCAACCATATTTTTTACCAAACATGTATTTAAATTCAACTAATCATACTTTTTTTAAACTTATTTTTTAAAATTACTATAAAAACTATTTAAAAAACAAATATATTCTAAAACATATGTGATTTCTCTTATGCTTCATTGATCAAACATTTGAGGAGGTATAATGTTTTATATGAATAGTGAACTAGTTTAATTTTTTTATTTAATTATTTTTTGATTTGATTACATTATTTAAAGTTGAAAATTGTAGGAAAAAGATAAAAAAAAAGTATCATAATATAAAATATGGAGAAAATTCATTATCATTCCCAAATTATGGATATTTTTTGTTTTGGTTTATTAGTTCACTTTGTTCACTTTTTGATTTTTAAATTGAGAAAAGAGAAAGAAAAACATTAGAAAAAAGAGAGATGAGAGCGGAAAATATTAAATATTAGTTGTTAAGATTTCAAGGATAAAAATAATAATTTTGGTTTCAATTTTTTTTAATAAAAGGAGTTTGATGGTTGTGATTTTTAACCTTTATCTTACTAGATGAAGTAAATTAAAGCTTGAGAAGTTATAATGCTGAATTTTTAAAGTGATTTTTATCATTTTGATTTTTATACATGTTACAAATGGGAGTTCTTTTTTTTCTTTCCATTGAAGGCAATGTTTACCATAACAAGTGATGCATCGTATGCTATTATTTTTTTTCAATAAAATTTGTCATTTGTCCCATTTGCAAATACAAAGACTATAAAAGTTAATGCGCGTTAACCTCACTTGTCAAGTCGAGAAGCGCTCACTCTTTTTTTTAATGATATATTTATAAAAAAATATTTTTGATAAGAAAAAATAACATGTCAAATAAAAAAACTAAAAAAAATAAAAACTAAAGGAAAAGGCTAGGTATAAATATCGTACTTATCTATCTCATACTTATATATAATGATTATCTTTTTAGTCTAGCATTTGATCAACATTAATAGCTCTTTCTTAGTTTATTGAATTCATATATTTTAAAATTTATTTCATTCAATGTAAACAACGTTTATGAGTTTTTCAATTAAGAAAATCATTAAATATACCTATAACATTGCTATATTTTTCTATTATATTAAAAATTAACTTGAAATTCTATATATGTTGTGTTGCATTAACTCTTTTTGGCATTTAATAATACATATCATTTTTATGTTATTTTATTATATATATGCATTAACTTTTCAATTTATTATCAATTTTTTTCTTGAAGTCAAAAAACACTTTAACAACATCTACATATTTTTTATATTTTATAAAAACTAATTCAATCCACAACAAAGTACATGTCAACTAACTACTAAAGAAACCAAGATGTGAGGTGAAAACATTACACAATCATGTACCATGCAACCTTCATAAATCATTGTGCATTCAAGTTATGTTATCTTTTTTTATCTGAGTGCAAACTTTTATTTTTTTAATTTGATTAGTTTGTAGCCAAATTTATTATCAATTGCTTATAATTTATAAATGAAGGTCATGATTAAAAGTAAAGGAATCAAAGTAAATAAAGCAAAAAAACATGACATGAAAAACTAACTTTCATCCTCTCTTTTTTAATAGATGGATTTTTGGCCCTGTAATTTTTTAAAATCCAATATTGGTCTCACACTTTATTTTTTTATTTTTTAGGAGAGATAAAAAAGAAAAAGAAAGAATTATTAAATTTTAATGAAAAAGAAAGAAAATCTTGGTTAATATCAATTTGAATTACTAAAATAATTAATCTTGATTACCATAAGTTCTTTAACGATTTTATAGCATCCAAGAGATGATAAATTTGATATTAAAAAGCTTTTTAGATTTAAATTTTTAGGATTATCAATGTATGTGAATATTTTTAGATGTTTTAGATCAAATAATAATTTAAAAAATCAAAATTTCAAGCAAAAAAAACCCTTACCTTGATTTTTCAAAGAACCTTGGGTCGTTGAATTGTAGGGTCATAATCAACATGTGGTAGGTGCATTGTCCGCTTTTTAATATAAATAAATAAGAGGCATGGTGAGGAAGCGAGGCTTTTTTTAAGTTTCAGGCATAAAATACCCTTTCTTTGATTTTTCAATGAACCTTTGGTCGTTGAATTTTAGGGCCCTAATCAGCACATTGTATGTGCATTGTCTACCTTTTAATATAAATAAATAAGAGGCATATGTGCGCCTTGACTTTTAATACACACACAATATGTTTATCCTTTTGTTTATATCCCCCTACATTTTACACTATAGTCCATTAAAATAAATTGTCCCAAACATCTGGCCTTTTCGTTATTTTTTTTATATATTATACATTTTCAGTTGGTAAATTTTTTAATATATGCATCATTATTGTTTATTAAATGATATTTTTATATAAAAAACTCTATTATGTTATTCAACTTAAAAAAAACTAGGCTTGTTTTTGTTATTTTAGTTCTACACATTTGTCCTGGTTGTTTTTTTTTTAATTATACAAAAAAACCTCATGCATCTTACTATCATCTAATTAAATAAAAAGTAATTCTAGAGATAAAAAAAAAACTATTAAATCTAGCGAGGTGCATATCTTAAATCACAAGTTTAATATATTTACTTAGACTTTTATCTTTTAATTTTTAATTGAATATTATTTTCTAATAATTTCATCGTTTAACTTGATATTAATTGAGAATTAAAATTTCTAATTAGTTTTAATTTGTCATTTTAGGGTGATTAAAGTCTCATGATTGGCCTACGGATTTTTATGATTAACTAAGGTTGGTTTAAGGTAATTCAATATGTTATTATGTTATTTTTTTAAAAAAAAAACATATCATTTAATTTATCATGTTCTCAATAATTTAGAACTCATTGTTAATTTTTTTAGAAAAAAAAAGGTAATGTCTCGACTATTTTTATTTTTTTTTGCATTTAAAAACAAAATAATTTCATCCAAAGCATGCAAACCATAGTTATATGTCATGTTGGCCTATTTGATTTGTCAAAACTATTAAGTGAGATTGTAGTATTAAAAATATTTATCTTGATTTTCATTTAAACAAATATAAAATAACTTCTTAAATTACTCTATCTACTAGATTATTGGTCTGCATTATATTATCAGTCATATTATTTTTTTAATATAAAAAAATTATTCAAGTAATGCTAATAAATTTTCTAGTAGAAAACAAATCATGTAAATTGGTATAATCTAATCAACTTATTAGATAAAAAAATAACCTAAATCATTGATAAAAATATAATTTGACTAAACAAATTCAAGACTTTATTATTTAAAAAAAAATATTAAAATAACAACATATTAGAATTGAAAAAAATATTAAATTATATTGAATGATGAAATTGATAAAAATTATAAAACTCAAATCTCAATCAACTTAATATTGAATGATAAAAATTAAAAAATATCAATTAAAAAAAACATAAAAAACAACCCGAGTCAACTTGGGTTAACCAGCCACACTTGTGAATCAAGTTTTTAGACTAAGATAACCTTATAGAAAGTAAACCAAAATAAATTATAAAATTTAATTTTTAATTAATTTAATATTTAATGATGAAATTGAAAGAATATTAATTAACAAATGGCCTATAAAATGACTATTAATCATGTT
Organism: Populus ilicifolia; assembly: GCA_015708895.1. NCBI lineage: Eukaryota > Viridiplantae > Streptophyta > Magnoliopsida > Malpighiales > Salicaceae > Populus > Populus ilicifolia. The sequence goes on from SRLM01000922.1 coordinate 149,306, forward strand.
AACCTATTCAACTGCAACTTGGGTTACGAAACTAAGATAATCTTATAGAAAATAAACAAAAAAAATTATAAATTTTAATTCTCAATTAATTAAATACCAAAAGATGAAACTAAAAAATAATTCAATTAAAAAAGAATAAAAAAACTCGAGTTTATCAAGTTTACCTATCAAACTTGCGACTCAAGTTTTAATATTGTAATAATCTAATATAAAATAAATTTAATATTAAAATATAAAATTAAAAAAATAAAAATAAATCATTATTATAATGTGTATGAGAAGGGAATATTGAATCCTCCTCTTCAATTAGTGTTTGTTATAATTAATGTTTTATTTTAAAAAATAATTTGTTAATATTTTCATTGAGAATAATTCTTTAACCATGTAGATCATTGTTTTGTCTTTTCAAGTTATTTATAGAAATTAAAAATAACTTGAAAGATTACTAAAAATATAAATTTATTAAAAAACTCTTAAGATAATATCTTTAACCTAATAAAAAATTATGAAATTTAATTTTTAATTAATCAAATCTTAAAGAATGAAATTAAAAATAAAAATTAAATTAAAAAATGACAAAAAAAATAACATGAGTCAACTTGGGTTAACTTGTCAAACTTGAAACATAAAAATACAATAAATCTATTGAAAATAAAGTAAAATAAATTATGAAATTTAATTCCAAATCAAATCAAATTTAAAGGATTAAATTGAATAAAAAAATAATTTGAATCTACTCAGGTTAACTTGCTAACATCATGAGACTATAATAACATTATAGAAAGAAAATGAAAATAAATGATGAAACCTAATTCTTATTTAATTCAATGTTGAAAATAAAATAAAAAAATCAATGAAAAAAAAAGAAGCAAAATAAGTGAATTGAGTGAACTTATGACTTGGGTCATAAAACTAACATGACTTAATAAAAAATCAAATTAAGATAAATTATGAAAATCAATCCATTGTAAATTCAAAGTTAATCAATTCAATATTAAAAGATGAAATTTAAAAAATATCCAATTAAAAAAAATGACCTAAGTCAACCCATGTTAATTTGTTAAAATTAGGTTTTGAGACCAAGATAATCTCATTGAAAGTAAAAAAAATAAATAAAAAATTATAAAATTTAATTTAATATTAAAAGATAAAATAAAAAATAAAAAACGATACAAATCAGCTTGAATTAACATGCTCAGGTAGGGTAACATTATAAGAAATAAACTAAAAACAAATTACAAAATCTAATTTTCAATCAATCCAATATTAAAAAATACAAAAAAAATTAATTAAAAATGAAGTTAATTGGACCAACCCATGACTTGGATCCTAAAACTAGCATAACTTTAAAATGTAAATAATTTTTTTTATAAAACTCAATTTCTAATTAATTTAATTTTAAATAATAAAAATAAAAAATAATAACTAAAAAAATAACTAGTATTCAATGGACATGAAGATAGATACAATTAATTCTCTATTATATATATATATATAAATTTAAATTACAATCCCCAAATTAATCTATTGTTATTCTTTTCAGTACAATCAAATCAATATTATCCAGCATATAATATAAATGATTGGTTGTTTATCCCTACTAAAATATCAACTTTCGTCAAAATTTTATAATCAAGTTGTGGCATCGCTAGATAACGCAGGCTGACTTGAACTTAAATTACAAGAGAAAAGGTAAGTAGCAAATCCCATTTATGAGGTCAAACCGACATTGATTGCCTGCATTTGGACGAAAGTACTTATTTAAGCTTATTAACTCCCTAGTTTACCAGACAGGTTCCAGTCCAAAATCTGAAGCGACAGCTACCACATATTTTTTTGTTTTGTTTTTTAAGGTACATTTGACTTTCAAAGTTACTACATTATTGCATATATTATTTATTTTAGCTAATGATCAGACGTGCAAGCATCCTTTTTATTTTTTATATTTTTCAATTTATCTCGTCACGGAGCTTTCTCAAGATTCTACGCATTTGATCTGGTTCAATGGCGTGTTTGTAATGCCTTTGTGCGTGTCCTGTGTAAGGAGCGAAGGCAAGCAACAACCAAATTGTCTTGCAAGCGACTCCGGCACGCTAAATTATCAAGATTATTTTATTAGTTATTTATTTACATGTTAATCAAAATTATATATATATATATATATAATTAAAAGAAAAATGACAAGAAGCTGGAAAAACTTCGAAGAGAGCATTTTAAAATCAGCAAGGTTCAACGCTGATGGTGGTAAGAGCATTTCAAATTGAGTTGCGTTGTCGCTGACTTTATTGTGAAAAGTATTCCTTTTAATTAAAAAGATTGTACCGATCATTTCTATCTAATGGCTCAAGGATCCCTTGAGAAATAAATAAATAAATAAATGATATTGCTTCAGTGTGATAAGAATTTAAAATTATTTATTTATTAAAAAACACCTCATCGCAAACCCAAACCCAAACCTAAACCCAAACCCAGATTTGAATTTTAAGACTTATAAAATTGTCATTAAAGTTAGTATAATTTTCCTGTTAAAATAAGTATTAATCATAACTCCAAGGAAAAAAAAAAAAAAAGAAGAGTTCAACTATAAAATTAGACTCGTGCTGTCACAGGTTAACGTTTCTTTTTCTCTCGATATTTAAATATAGTATCAAAACAAATAAGCAAATAAAGAATAAAAGGTTGCTCCATATTGGTCCTCAATTTTCTTTTGTCATCAATTGTATCCCCAACTTTTTTGCCATAATTGTATTAAAACAAATAATAAAAAGTCAAAGTCGTATTTTTTCAGCAATCTTTAGTGGCTTTTTTTTTAAAAAATAAAACAAATCTAAAAATTGAAAAAACAAACAACAAACCTAAATATATGGGCTAAGCTAAAAGACCACGAGCCTAGGTACCATTTAGTTTTTTTGTTATTTTATATCTGAGTTAAAATAATTAATAAAAAATTATTTAATCTAATTTAATTTATAGGTTAAGTTATAAGTTTAATAGATTAATTTACAGCATTCATGCTATTATTTTTTTTATTTAATATCTTTTATGCCCCTCACTTAAAAAATACAATTTCATTATTTATTACCATTAATTTATTTTTTTATTTAACTTAAATCTAAAAGAATACAAAACATCATTCAATTCAGGGTTAACATTTAGATTTTTTAAATGACATATCACCATTACTTGATTTTTTTCTTCTTGAGTTTTAAATTTTTTTCGCTCTAATCCATGGCGTAATTGTTCCACTATAATAGTTAAATTTAAATTAGATCAACTTTGTACCGCATCTTTTGCACTCAAACTAGAAAATTTTTGAATGGTAATTGAATGATTATAATGTTATGTTTAATGAGTGTTTTAAATAAATGCATAAATACAAGAATAAAAACATATTTAATTAAAAAATAATAAAATATATAAATAATTTTTTATATATATAATAATTTTAAATTAAATTTTTATCATTTAAAAAAAATAAAAAATTAACGCGTTCCATTTGTGCAAGTGTCTTGGTCACTACCGTAACGGACGGGCCTGCCAGCTCAACTCCTTGTCCGGAGTAGGACGGTGGGTGGCTGTTTTAGGAAAAAAAAAATGAGGCTTCCAATTCAAAAACGTGGAAAAAAATAAAAAAAATAAAACCAAGAAACATGCTTCTTATAATGCCTTAAAGAGAGAGATAAAGAAGACAATATGGTTTGGTTTAGCTTCTCGTTGGTTAGATTATAATTGAATTGGTGTTAAGAAGAGAGCATAGAGTTGTTTAGTGAAGGAGGGATTGATGAGTGACTCCATTCTTAATCCTGTCTGGACTACTTGCAAGGATGCAGCAGGAATCGCCGGTGATCTTCTTTCTCTTTCTCTCCCTGATTCTGATCCTAAATCGGATAGTGTATTTATGCTTAATCAATCTATCAGCCCTTTTGGTTGTCGAATAAGGATTGTTTAGCTGCTTGCAATTCTCAGTTTGGAACTCGAAACAGATGTCAATTTCCATGATATGATTTGTGAGACGAATGTATTTTTGCCACGTTAAATAAGAGGGAGAACCTAGAATTGGAATCCAATTTGAGAATCTTGTTTCTGATACCAGTACCATTTAATTGCTGCAGGGAATATCTTCGCTTTTGGGCTGTTTGTGTCGCCTATGTAAGTTCTTCCGTCCTAGGTATTCCTTGACCATGGAGATTGTTGTAATTCGTCCCTTGACTAGCTTTTTTCTTTTTTTTTGAAACTCTCAGACCAACATATAGGAGAATCATCACAAACCGGTCAACAGAACAGTTCTCGGGGTTACCATATATATATGCGCTCATGAATTGCTTGATCTGCATGTGGTACGGCACGCCCCTCGTATCTGCTGATAATCTTTTGCTTGTCACTGTCAATTCATTTGGTGCTGCATTTCAGTTAGCCTACATTATCCTATTTATAATATATGCTGAGAGAAGAATAAAGGTATTTATCCCTTCAAATTTGCAAGCCTTATGTGCATTTTCTGGTCATTCACTTACATTTTCTTCCAATTGTTGCTAGCAGGTCAGGACGTTAGCTTCGCTGCTAGTTGTCCTCGGCCTATTTGCAATCATAGCCGTAGGGAGCTTGCAAATAACTGATCGAATGATACGTTGGCTCTCTGTTGGCTCATTGACTGTCGTTTCTCTCATATCAATGTTTGCTTCCCCACTATTTATAATTGTGAGTAAATCATTGACATTAGCTTTAGTATTTCCGTCCAGTAAACTATTTGCCGTAAATTGCTTAATCTCGTTTTGCTTTTTGCTTATGTCTCCAGAATTTGGTGATCCGAACAAGGAGTGTTGAATTCATGCCATTTTATCTCTCCCTTTCCACTTTCTTGATGAGCGCCTCTTTCATGCTGTATGGACTTTTGAATTTCGATGCCTTTGTTTATGTAAGTTCCCCCTGGCACATTCATTATCTTCTCCAGCAACCTTTATCTTTTCCCTTTAACTTTACGTAGCTGTATATGAATGAATTTATTGTATCTATAAATTTTCCCACTGAAGACTATGATTTTCCTCTTTAAATTGCAGGTTCCAAATGGCATAGGCGCCATTTTGGGAATTATCCAATTAGCCCTGTACGTTCACTATAAGAAGAAATCCACACAAGAATCTATAGAACCCTTGATAGTTTCGCATGCATAAATTAACATGCTGAAATAAGAAGGTGAGGAATAACTGATCTCAATTCAATAATTTTGTTCTCTCTAATTGCGTGATAGTTTTCTCTTTTATGAGAGGTTGAACCTTTTTTATTTAATACTGGGGTGGCAGGGCATGTTAAACTTCTCTTGTATGAGAGATGGAACTTCTCTGCATATCTGAATGATTTTAAATGGGTTTGTTTATCCAACTTCCTAATCAAATAATAACAAGAAAAGCCCTAGGTGGGCTTGTAAATGGGTAACATATCCTAATTCATGCTTATTTAGTCACTGTTGGGTGCGTGCATACAACACAATGGCCATCAAAATCCAATGTGCACTGCTAACGTGTGAATCCATAATTTTTATTATTGCCTTCATCTTTAAATCTATTAGCATTGGCTATACTTTCCATGCCAGGGTAGATGTACATCATCTAGTACATTCTTCGACTGAGGATTCGTTTATCGAACCTCTTCTGTTGAAGGAGGCCTATGAGAAACACAATCCTATAGAAATAAACCAGCAACTGTGGAAATAGGCAAGTTCCTTAATAGAGTCACATGATTAGAGGCATGTAGACAGTTTTATTCATCAAACTGTGATAATTAAGTGTAAGAAACAAATAATGCATCCGCGTCCCAAGTCTTATTTGGCTTCTTCCTCTCCCCTTCTGTGTTTGTTTATGTTTACATCAACACAAAAAGAAAGAGAGGGAGCGGGAAAGGGAGAAAAGAAACGTGTAGATTAGAAAAATAAAATAAAATCAGACAAGCCTCTTAAGAGAGGAAAGAGTTACCTCCGTTTTAGTTTAGGTCCATTGAACTGCTGAATGCAGAAAAGAAATCACATTATATTGCTCACTCATCTCTTATGGGGGCCATTATCCCTGTCTGGTCATAGAAAAGTTGCGTGAGCCAATAGTATCATCCTTCATTTCTTCCTCCACTTCCAAGATGGTAGAGCAAGGGATCTGTCCTGTTTTAATAATCTCATTAGTTGTTGATGTCTTGATCATATGCTTTTCTGATTTCAAATATAAAGGAAAAAGTCTTACATGGAGGGCTGTTCTTCATAATTCTGCAGGATAATCCATGGCGGGTCTAGCAGCTCATAAAGCTTATGTCACTTATCCTGTGTTAGCTGAGGCAGTTACCTGATTGTTTGCTGGTCACTTTTGTTCGCGGTGTTGCAGATATGTTGCAGAAGTTCTTGCAAGCGTGTTAGTTTGGCAGTGTTTGGTCTTGAGAATTTTTTGTTCTCGGTGATGGTGACATCCATTTATTGAGGAATGCTTTTCGAAGTTGCCACTTTTCGTATTGTCCCTCAGCTTCTTCAATTCATAACTCTTCTCACCATTCTTTTTCAATATCTGATTGTACCACTTGGAAGCCTCGTATGTTTCCTTACATGTTGCTCTCCTTCCTATTTTAATCTTGTTTCATCAGCTGCTCCATTCTTATTGTAATCTTGAACATCACTGTTCTTTCAAAAGCAAAATTTGAAAAAAAATGATGCTGTGGTGGTGCCTTGGTGGACTAAGCTTTCTTTGGGTCACATGATGATGGTGGCATGTGCTGGTAATGTTCACTGTTAAGTTCTAAAAGGGAAGCTTAATAGATCAATTCAGTATCACCGGGAGTGCCAAATAAATATATTTTGTATAGTTCAATTCAATATCAGATATTTACTGTCATTTCATGTTCATTTCTCAAAGAAATCTAACGGAGCCCACCTTCCTTGCACATCCATCAGTTGCTTTGCCGAAGACGGGTTTTCGTTCCCCAAAAGTCGGAAATATTAGCATGGATGGCTGTGGTGGGACTTTTCGGACGTGTGCAAGTGTTGAAGGTGTTTGCTTTGCTACTTCATGACTCTAAATTTGGGCGGATGCCTTTTAATTAGTGACCATTAATCAACTATGAACTAAAATACAAAACCATGTCTGTATTTTCCTGTAGACTATCCATAACGAAAAACAGTCAAATTATTTTTTTACCCTTTATTTTTTAATTTTTGAAGTTTTATGTGAGGGGTAAGTACCAGTCAATTTATCATTCTTAATTTGTTTGGGGTGGTATCATCTTTTTATTTTTTAATAACAGAATTGCCATATTGCTCCTATAGAGCAAATAATCAGAATCTTTGGTCCAAAGGTAGTCTTGTAATTTTAAATTATAAATACAAACTTAAAAATTATAAATATACTAGAAAAAAACAAAACAAAACTATAATTATTATTTTGCAAGTAATAATGTAAATTTGTATGAATTGTGAGCAAAATAAAGATATAAAATAAATCATAAATGAAACTAATGAAGACACTAATTTGACTCTTAAATAATTCCAATATAACATAAACAAACTAATTTGATCAAAACAATCAATGGACAAACATTTTGAAACTCGATACAAATATAACATATTATGTAATTTTAAAACACTACAATTGAAACAAGATCTAAAAATATCATAATTACCTAAAATTAGATATGTAGTATTCTAATACCAATACATTATAGATCTTAGTTTATAAATCGTTATCATATGTTCAGGTATCGAAACTCATATATAAAACAGTTTATGGCAAAATTAAATATTTAATTAAAACCTTAAGAAAACATTATCAAAATAAACTCAAATTTAATATATAGTGCAATCTCACCCTCAATAGTAAATATATAAAATTTAAATTAATTCTGAAATGATTTGCTTAGAGTTTTTTATGAATTGTGTTTCTGCAGCAGAATTGCAACAAGTTTTGAATAACATCTCTCTCTCTCTCTTCTTTTTTTTACTATTATACTGCATACACAAAGGAAAAAAAAATTGACATAAACACCGATAACTTAACTAACACTAGGAAAATGAAAATTTCATAAAGATATGACATGTTCTCAGAGCCTAACTTTGATACTAACATATGTAAACTTTATGATCTCATGATCATACAACCCATAATCAAGATTAAAATTTTATCCTAAAAAGCTAAAAGAGGTTTGATAGAAATGTACATAATGAAAATATACCTCAAGACATCAATACTATTAGAATGAGATCGAACAACGCCACAAAATAAGTTAATCTTTGATAAGTTAGATTTAGCTTGTTTAAGAATAAAAAAATGTAAAAGGCTCTCTCACATGTTAAAACTAAAAAGTTTAAAAGTATTACTCATCAACGACTCTGAAATTTAGACCTATTTGTGCTTAAATAGTTTTAAAAAATTAATCATAATGGATTTACCCTTGTCGTTTGAATTGACTCACATATAAAAATTAATCCAAACAAGTCTTAGATTCTAGTTGAAAATAAAGTATTAATTAAGCTCAAACAAGCTTTGCATTATAGCTAACAAAATAAAAATAATGTTTATAAGTTCTAAGTTTTTATCTACCATAAAAAGAGAAAAAGAAAAGAAAACATTATAGGTTTGATACAAGACTTAATAATAGCCTATAATACTACTCAATAATCCTAGAAACTAAAAAAAGAAGTTGTTGCCTCTTTTATTTATAAGTTAGAATATAATTCTCATCTTAACCTTGTATTTACACTTCTTTTAAAAAGAAAAAGATGCTTCATTTCATGTTTATCTTTATTAGTTATTGATATCCTTTCAGTATTATGAATAAATAAAGGTAAATTGAGAAAACATTGTTATGTTGATTAATAACTTTAATCATCTTAACAAGTCAACTCTTAATTTACACAAAATGAAATGCCTACATTTTATAAAAAAGAAAAAGAATTGTTCTCCATCCTTTATATGTGTAGGAACCTATATGGGAATACCGAATATGGACTCGTATACATGGTTCTTGCTTAATGATGATAACATGTACTTACCAGTAATGTTTCTGTTATATTCAAATCTTAATGGAATAAAAAATTTAGATATTTATATTTTATTTATTAGATTTTGAGTATTCATTACATGAGTATTATGTATTATTCAATATATAATGTAATAATAATATATGTATTCAAGGTATGTATAATGACAAAATTACAATTGTTATACATGTGTATATTTAAATGTGGAAAATATTTATTACAAAATAATATGTAAGAAAATGGGAAATGAAATTTGTTAACGTAAAAATATTTATAATATATTAAAGAAAAAAAGTGTGTTTTGAAAATGATTTTTATATTTAATTTTTCTAGGAACACAATAGCTATAATCTAAACACCTTTTTTTTTTCAATTTTCTGACTAAGAAAATATCTGGAAATTTAAAAGAAAATATGATTTTTTTAATAAAAATAAAAACTTGTGAAGGAATAGAAAATTGAAATTGAAAAATTAAAAATATTTTTATTTATCTAAACATCTCCTTAATCTTTTAATTTGCCAAAAAAAAAAAGAATCAGACAACAAGATAATACAAAGGATTGTTTGTCTTTGTTTTTTTTTTCCATGAGTTGTTGGGACAGAACACAGGGAATCGAACACGGATCTTTCTTCTCAAGTACTATAAAATCCTTTCTGTTTGCATGGTAGATCGATAGGAGTTGAATAAGGTATGTTCTTCAAGATTACTATCGAGTATGAAATATTTAGTTAAAGTAAGTAGATAATTTTATATATCATGGTAATTTTATAATTAAAATAAAAAATGATATAAAGATACTAACATATATTAATAAAATTATGTAATATGTTATAGTTAAAATATAAATTATAAGGAAGAAATAATACTTGTTAAAGAACTTAAAATGTGCCAAACAATATTAGGGGCCACGACAATATGTTTGTAATAATCTCTTTAAAATTTCAACACCATCAAGCATCTCTAAGAAGAGGAGGAGGAAGAAGAAAAAGCTTATAACAAAGCTTAAAAAGAAGAGAACAAGCTGGAAACAAGAGAGATGAAGAGTCCAAAAACAAATGTGTAAAAATCTCTTCTTTCAGCCTTCTTTTACGATGAATTTTGAAATTAAAAGTAATAAAAAACTAAATTTAGTAGAGAAATTAATTGTGGTAAATACGGAATTAATTCTTCTATTAGCGGCTTTAATTACTCATCATAGAAACAAATTGATCTTGTCAATTTTGAATGAAAAATGTCTAGAAATAATTCAAGTTATTGAAGAAATTGATTAGATTTTATTCATGGGTTGGACAACAACTAATGTGCCAGCTAGAAATGATTATTTGTGAAACAAAAAATTATTTTATAATAAATTTAAATTTATATTAAAAATAAATTAGTAATAAATAAATCCAAAACCCAGAGAAACCACGGGCTTATAATAAGCCTAAGGCCCCAGTAAAACATGTGGAGAATGGTTAAATCCGTACTATTTTATTTATGATTCTTCAACTTTTTCTATATAAACTGGTCAAATACTTTACAAAAACATGCTTGCTAAAAGTTATAATTGCTCACTCTTAATTTATTTGTCATATTAATGAATTTGATTGGAGAACAATTTCAAATAAGATGTTAACCTTTGATGATATTTTAAATATAGTCTTAAATGTTGCCATTAAACACGTTATATTAAAACAAATTAGATAAATAACGACTCCATGTCGCATAATTACCCATGCCTATTTAATCCAAGCAACAATCCGTGGGACACATTTTGTCTCTTGTGCGAGCAAGAACAAATAAGCGGTGCAATGTGACCATAAATTATCCCATATCTTCTCTTCTCTCCTAATTTCATTGGGTCTCTAGAAGACGTAAACAGAAGCAAGGAAGGTGAGCAACATATAATGTAACTGCACAGCATTGCATGAGGGTTCTTATTGCAGAATAAAACTGGAAAACAATTCTTCAATTGGAAATCCCCCACATGGTATCATTCTCTGGTCATGGTTACAAGCATCAACATCACCTAAATACTACGGCAATAGCAAATCCTTCAGGGTGGTTCTCAGAACAGCTGCTGGTTTTTCCTGCAACACATAAAACAACATATGAAGGCGGGTATTGGAATATAATTACAGCTGTTTTTTAAAATAATTTTTATTTGAAAATATATTAAGATAATATTTTTTTAAGTTAACATATTAAAACAATTTAAAAACATAGTATACTCAGAAATTATTAGCGTTGTTATTGTTCATGAAAGCAACAAGCAACAAGATCAATTCTATAATATAGGATGAGTGTGGTTAGCAAATAAGCATTGTTCTCCTTTATTTACCTCGTGAATATTTTCTTTACGAGAAGATGTGAGAGAATGATCAAGTAGCCGCCCTCTTTCATCATAGAGAATAACACCACTATACCTTGGAAGCTCACATTTCTCTCCCATCAGTATAGGCCTTTGCCACACTGCTGACAAAGACTCAGGGCTTTGCCACCCCATACTTGAATCACACCTTTCTGACCCAAGAACCGGTGGTGGCAGCAGCATCCCACTGCCACTCCCACTTCTTCTCTCATCCCATTTGCTTGCCCCACTCCACCTCATTGACTCCATCAACACCCTCCTTATTGTGATCCAATTGTTAGAGCCAGGCTCGGGCTCAGACCTCCGTATTGAGCAATCTGTGCTTGGGTCTTGGTTCACTGCTCTTTGCTTTGTTTGGGCCTTCCTCTTTAGCATGATTGCAGCGCAAAGCGCAATGACTGCAAGGGCTGTGCAAACAAATAAGAGAACTGCTTCTTGGGTTGTCAGCTTCCATTCGTCCTCCAAATTCCACAATGCTTCCATAACTGATTAGTATGAGTGTGAGAATGGATGTTACTGATGATATCTATCATGCTAGGTTGCTGAGCGTGTCCCTTGGCTATATCCGGGTGTGTGTGATGACCTTCACGTGAGGTCCACCGCTAGCTGGGGTTAGGCCTAGTGGTTGCTCATGGGTAGTGTTCCCTTGTATTCTAGCCGTGGGAAGTATCTCACCGATTTGAGCTAATTAAAGCACCTCACGAGGGATATATGTACGCTATGCAAACCATACATGACACGGATGCTTGCCTGCCTTCTGTGTGGTTCGAGATGGCCTGGTTTAATTGACTACTAAGCTATGGGACGAATCACTTACATGAAATTAAGCAAATAGTCAGAGCCGATTCTCACATCATCCCAAGTCTGAGTGCTCTATGGAACTTTCAAAATCCGCATCTTGTATTGCTGTGGAGACACCCCATTATCATCCACGATCGCTGAAATTCAAGAACGTGCAAATTGGTACACAGAATCCTCTCCCCCTTTAGAGTATCTTTAGCCGAGCACATCCTAAGCTTCTAATCATTGACAATCATGAAGCAAAACACCATCGACCATTACAGTATGTGACTTGCAATTCGTAGTTTGCAATATATAGAAACAAAAACAATTGACTTGGTCTTTCTTTCCACCTGGAATTGATCCACAAGAGAACCAATCTGCAGTTTGAAAGTAGTCAAGCTATGTCTCACTTAAGAGGAAAGTTTTGAACTCGAGGGAGGCAGAGGTAGATGCAATTGAAAGGTATCCGTTCCTACCACATTGCGAAAAGACTGGTAGAATATGGGTTAATGCTTGTTTCTCTCTTCATCTCGCTCCCCTGAATGACCATCGTGGGCAAAGCCACCAACCTGACACCTGCTAGGATGAGGGATGATTGCCACCCTGTAAACAAAATTACCAGCGAGACAAGTTTGGAAAGATCATAGACGCCTGTGTTTAGAAACCTGTACTAATCATCATCAAGTAATACCAAACCTTCTAAATCTGTCTAGCTCAACAGAATAAACTGCTTCTTAACCATAATTCTTGTACATTTGTAAACCAAACTCTTATTAACTGCATAAAATATAAAACGCCATCAAGATATAAATCACTGGCTAGAATTTACCATTAAATTACTTAGAACTCGACGGTGATCCTTGCCAACCAAATCTACACTGGACCAAGATATCCCAAGAATCCACCTAAGGGATTTTGCCAACTGGAGAGAAAAAGAAGAAAAGATTCAGATAATACAAATTAAATCTGTAGTTTGTGATGGGACAATCAATAATATCTGAATTCAAAAAAAGGGTCAAATTAGCAGAGGAAATGTATCATGATATTGAAGGCAGAATCCAGCTCAACTCCTATCAGTTTCATTAGCTTCAACGAGATACACAGAGACAAAACTGAGGATGGTGCCATTTTCCGATCTTCATCTTGATGGAGGCCAAATTTCAATCTGGGGTTCTATTTTATCCTTCATTTTCCAAACATCGCACAAACAAATGAATCAATTTAGCATGGTATAGCTTCTCTAAAAAGCACCCGTATTGCAAACTCTGACGCCCTTTTGAACAGGCAACAGAGACACTAATTTACCTTAGAATGAAGAAAACTTGAAAAATGTCAAGAATTCCAATCGGAAACATCTTCATATCTTCTCTCTACATGTTGTGGGGCCTTCAAAGACAGTGAGCATCCTCGCCGCCACTGAACATAGAATAAAATGACAATATGTGTGCTTCAGCAAAATATGAGGTTAGAAACGGTCGAATGAAGAAACAGATTAGAAAAGCATAGTGTGAAAAATACAGCTATGATTTGCAAGAATACACCCACTAATTTGCAACTTAATCAAGGTACTTAAAGGCTGCAAACACAGTGAGTTGTTTCCTTGTTTCAAAAAAGGTTTTCTACGATAAGTTCACCCTGAGAAATCAACGGTGCTGCTAACTCAATAAGTGATTTTTCCACATACACTGCACAAAGCACACTAACACCATCACGATAGAATCAATACCTAGATTTTGTCTGTAAATTGCACAAAGCACAGAATCCAAAACATTAAAAATACCTTAGCTTCTAAAGAACCAAGATGAGAAAGGGAGCCATTGAAGCAAGCAAGCAGAAGGAAAAAAAAACAAAAAAAATTTGGACCATTTCTCGATTTGTGCGTGTCATCCTTGCGCAGGGGCCATGCTAATCTTCTCTGTATCGTTCCAATTTTATCGGATGTCCCCGAAGGGACGGAAATAGGTTCTCTGCCTGGCGTATACAAAGTCGTTTAGTTCTCTCTAACCAGCCGATGTGGGATATCTAGTCCCGTTGCGACTACCCTTTTTGGTTTGTTCAGTTCGCTCACAACCTTGATGGCGTCACCATCCGTAGGGAAATTAAATATTTGAGCCTTTTAATTTAAACCGCAGGCATTAATTATGTAGCGATTAATTAAAAAAGTAAAAAAGGAAATGGAAAAGGAATAAAAAAACTGTCTTCTGTTTTATTCTCTTCTGGGTGTCCTCAAAGCCTAACTGCCTGACCTTTTTTTTTCATTTTTTCCCTTCCACGTGTTCTCTGTCTTAGAGGATATGAGAGAGAGCCCCAGTTTGGGATGGACCCCAGGCGCCTTCCTTACTATGTTCGAGGCTCATCTCGCAGCGCAGCAAGACTTTCAATCTATATTAGCTGACTACCTGTGCCTAGCTGCAACCCTTGTTACGTTAAAGCAGGAAGTGGAAGCGGCTCAGCATGCTTTGCAAAGGATTGCACATTGTGCGGATGCATTTCATTCAGGCAAGGATGTTCAGACGAGGGAATTGCATGGCAAGTCTGTGAGGATGGAGATGGATCTTCGTGGGGTGAAAACCATGCCGAGTTATGAGCTTCATCTTGTGCGTGCTCTTCTATTTGGCTTAATGAAGTCATGCTGCTGACAATGACAGTTCATATCATTTTTGGTTAGTAGCTTGGTGCTAATCTCTTGGTTGTCGCATATGTCTGATAGACAGTATTTTATAATCAATTGTTAAGGCATTTCAAAGTCATGAAAATAGACTACATGGATTGTGTTCCGGTTGCATTTTTTAAAATAATATAAATATTGCTAGAGTATTATACATTGTATTTCTTAGTTTATTTCTTTTTTCTTTTCATCAATCCCATGGCTATGATTGATTGGTTACAAGCATATTACTACTTTATTTTTTATGAGTAAGCAATTTTTTATTTATATTTTCATTCCCTTGATTTTGCTTCCCAGACTAAATCTTTTTAATTTCTTTTCTTTAAAATACACTAGTAACTTGGTGTCAATCTCTTGATTGTTGCAACCTTTCATAATCAATCGTTAAGGCATTTCAAAGTCATGAAAATAGACTACATGGGTTGTCTTCTAGTTATGTTTTTTGAAGCAACATGAATATTGCTAGTGTATTATAAGTTGTATTTCTTAGTTTACTTATTTCTTCTTCTTCTTTCCTTGCGTGCTAGGTTTTGGGCACTTTTTGATCTTGGTAATGCAAGAGGGTGAAATGCAATGAATGAAAGGACTGGCAATAATGATTTGATGTTGACTTAATTTGTAAACTCTGTAATGTAAGAGTGATGAGTAGTCTAGAAAACAGCATTTTGACAGGGTT
Organism: Populus ilicifolia; assembly: GCA_015708895.1. Lineage (NCBI taxonomy): Eukaryota > Viridiplantae > Streptophyta > Magnoliopsida > Malpighiales > Salicaceae > Populus > Populus ilicifolia. The sequence goes on from SRLM01000922.1 coordinate 164,794, forward strand.
ACACTACTGGAAGGATAGCAAAAAGTTCTAGTAGGAAAAAAAAATGTGCCGTGATGTTTAATTTATAGAGCTATATTACTTATGTGAATGTGTTAGCAGCATCATTAGTCATTTGTCTTGGCTATATCAGTGTTTCCTCTTGTTTTTTTTTCTTTTTCTGGATAGGTGTTATAAGAAAATGTATTAAAGAATTGTCTTGCATTTCGCTCACTCTATGGTTCATATTTTTCTTTACCTGATAAAATCTAAAACTAGCATTTGTTTGTTGAGCTTAGAGGAGTGTCCATAGAATGGTCATTAAATTTTCATCAATCCCTCCTACTTACACAACAATGCTAAGTTTAGAGAGTGTTCATAGTATTTTTTGACATTTATAATCATTGCATAATTCTTTACTATATATTTCTTAGAGAATTAGAGATGATTCGAGTTGCAAATTCTTCTGTTAGAAATCTAAGTCATGAATCGTTATTTTGTCCTTTCCCCTGAGTTGTATCCTTTACTCAAATGTTAAACTTTGTTTATCAAGTACAGGATGCTGATGGTGTGTTTATGTATACATAATGTGTTTAATAAAGATAATTTTCATAAAAACTCTAACAATTTTAGATTTGTTTAAAACGAATTTTGATACTCCTAAAAAAAATTTAAAATTTACTTTATTCATTACATATATGTGTTTTAAGAAAAAAAACAGCATGATACTCATAACTAGCAATATGTATTTCAAAAGCCTCTTGATATCCTTACTTTTCTAGTTGGAGTTTGGTGGTTGAAGAGACAATGTTACACGGTTGCCTTTGTTAAAACTTATGAGAGTGCTGATTGGTTGATTAAAAGAATCCTCTTCTTGGAAGATGATTGTCTCAGAGCATGAAGACTGGATTAAAACCCCAAGGATCCCTCCATTAATGTCCTGGAAGGCTACATGAAATTGGATGTTGTTGGCATTTCCTTCAGTGATTCAGAGATGGTTGGATTCGATGGTCTTATTAAAGACATGAAAGGTACATGGTTGGTAGGCTTCTCTAAGTTGTTAGCAATAAAACATGATCTTCGTATTTCTTGGGGCTAGAGGAATGGAAAGGTTCTCTGCAACTCTATCTCCATAGATGCAACTTCATCTCCATGGATGTCATTCGTCTCATTTATAATGGAGAACGAGTTTTTCACTAGTTAAGACCTCTTATCCTTTATATCAAAAAGCTACTGTTAAAACCTTGAGAGGTACAAATGTATCACACCTTTAAGGAGACCAACTCTTAAACAAATTTCCTAGAATGTTGCTAGAGGGATGGAAAGGTTCTAGATTTGGAATCATCCACCTCTAGGACTAAGTCATCTGCTCCTGGCAGATTCTATGAGAATCTTATTCACTAAGTTCTAATTGTCTTGTTTGTTTCCTTTTGTTTGTACAACAAAAAAAGACTAATTCAGTGGAATAAGTACATTATCATTTTAAAATTTGTCGAATTATAATAGTATTATTGGAGCAAGCAATCTTTGTCTTGTTCATCTAGCAAGTTTTTTGATGTGGTATATTTTTTTATTTTTATGTTTATTTTTTAACTATTGAAAGAAAATATATATATATATATAAAAAAAAACGAATGATTTTAGACAATTTCTTTCTTGATATCACCTAACTTATATTTCATTGACGCTAGTAGATGCATTGAGTGAGTAAACCCCAATCATGTTATTGGGATGGATTAATTGTCTATGATCGTATAAGAATAACATTATTATTATTATCATCATCATCATAAAAAAAATTAATTTAAAATTTTATATTTTTTTATTAACTTATATAATATTTATTATATAAATATTAACTTTTGAATTCACAATTATAATTTAAAAAACACTTTAATAACACCTATATGTTAATTATTTTACATTAAAAAAATTTATTTGACTTACAGCGAGGGAAGTTGAATAGACAAATTAACATTCTTATTTATTTATTGGAATAGATGATTCTCGATATATTTAATTAAATATATGCATATACTTTTTGATTTATAATTAAAATTTTAAAAAATATATTTAAAAAGATTGTATATTTATTTTTTGTATAAAAAATATATAGCAAAACACGAATTAAATAACTAATTATTTTATATAGAAAAAGAACACATTAAATTATGACATCAAATATCATACCTCATATATATTTATGCATGAAATACCTTGGGTGGGTTTAAAAATGAGGTGACAGGCAGAGGTGCGGTTTACCTTGCAAAACTCAAAAAATTGAATCGGGCATTTTTGTAAATAAGGGTATTTTCATCATGGAACAACCAGCTGCTCATCCTCAGTTCATCACTCTGTACTCTCTTCTTCTTCTTTTTCTGTTCAGCCACGTCTTGATGAATCCAGTCTTAATTTGTATAAATGGATTGAAACTGGACAATCATATAATTTACTTCAGACTAAATTTTTAAAAATTAAATTATTCTTAATTTTGGGTCAAATTGAATCTAATTTTTTGAGCTTGAATTTCTTTTTTTTATTAGAGTATTTAAAATAATTTTCTGGTAAAAAATAAAAAAAAGTCGTTTAAGTAATAGCTTAAAACATAATATATTATTGAAAATATATAATATAATGATGATGATAATGAAATGATAAAAACTAGATAAATTAAATTTAAATAATTAATTTTTTATTTTATTACTTAAAACATATTACAGCGATTATGATTTAAAATATATTTTATTTGAAATTTTATTAAAATAATAAAAAAATTAAAAATTATTTTTAATATTAGTAAATGATATAAAAATAATTACTAATTTTTAAAAAAATTAAAAGGACAATTTCAACGCCACGATTCTAAACAATTTTATAACACACAGACGCGTGATACACCTCTGTGTTGAGTTAATTAATTTTGCTAGGCCAATGTGGTATTTCATGCACAGTAGCTTATAAGATGAGCACTTTATTTTTTAATTTAAAAATATATAAATAATATATTTTTTATTTTTTAAAAGTTATTTTTAACATCAACTTATCATATCAACAAAACAATCTAAACATGCATTCTAGGGCTTGGCCTAGCGGTGGAAGGGGCTTGTCTCCTTCCACTGCACCTGGGTTCGAGCCCTGACGTGCACACCTGTCACCCCCGCGGTGCCTTACATGCCTATTGGGTTTGCAAGGTATTCAGTGGGCCGCGCGGTGCCTTACATACCTACTGGGTTTGCAGGGTATTCAGTAGGCCATGGGGATTAGTCGTGGTGCGCGTAAGCTGGCCCGGACACCCCACGTAAATCAAAAAAGAAAAAAAAACAATCTAAACATATTCAAAATTTTTATTTTAAAGAATAAAAAAAATATTCTTTTTACATAAACATTTTGATTTAATAATAAGTTAACCAACATAGTCAAAGCCTGATTATAAAAAAAGAAAAAAAAATGTTGAATTTTTAATTTTTTTTAAATGATATCATTATGGCATTTAAAAAAAAAATCAAAATTCAAGTAAACTCGTTCAATCCTATATGATATAATCCCAACCTTACACTAGTTTAACCCTAAATTAGCGTTAACAACTATGGTTCATTAAGTATTGGATCATTAAGGTATATGGCATCTTAACCATAAACATAATCTTAACCTTAGAAAAATTACTTTGATAATTTTACTCTTAATTACAAATTCACATCCTCTCTTGACTTGTCTAAAGAATTTAATAAAAATTATATAATTATTTACAGAATTGTTATTATTTTCATCCGGTGACTAAAGAGATACTGAAGAGTAAAATAACAAAAAATGACAAGAGGTTACCGTTGAAGAATTCTTTTAAAAAGAGTCGTTGATCCTATTTCCATAAAATTACAAGAATACCATCCCCCAACAAGTATTTGGCAAGAATACCTCTCGCCATAATCCATCTTCAAATCCTTCCTTTTTCCTCAACATTTTTAACCACAATCAAACATCTTCCAGCAATCAAAAAAGAAAGCCACACGCTGCCCCCGTAACTCAGCAACATAAACACACCATTTTCACCATAATCTTACCAAACAAACCTGCCAAATGTCCTCCCAACACATTGTACACTGCCCAAATCTCCACCCAACAATACTGCACAAGAAAGAATTACAGCAAACACATTGCCAGTCACAGCAAACATATCTTAACAACACCACTATACATTGCCTGAATTTCCACCCAACACATAATCCAAAACTCAAAATACATCAAAATACTTACAGACATCATCAACATTTTGACATCTACATCAAATGGTAATAGCTTGCATGGGCTAAAGTTGAAAAATAGAACGAACATGAAACGTGGGGAAAAGTAGCTATAAGGATATCAAAAACAAAAACTAGTAAGGAGAAGTAATTTTACAGATGTGATCACATGTTATGAAATAACACCTTAATTGATGGGTGCAAACCAATAAATAAAGTTGAATTAACTATGACATTGGGAGAAGGTGCTAATGATGTTGAGCAAATACTAGATGAATGGAAAAAAAGAAAAAGAAAAAAGAGATGAACTACATAGAGTTTGGATCAAGAATCATAATGTGGAGGCTAGATTTGCAAATATCGTGTTATTGTTGGTAGCAATTTTGGTGTGTGAAATGTTATTGTGTCTACCTATTATCTTATTCATGTCGAACAAATAAAATAAAATCAATTTATTCACAACTATTTAACTACTGAACAAAATGCAAGAGACTAAATATGCCAAGTAATTTTATATGGCAACAACATAACATTCATATTTGAATAACATGAAGCACAAATCCATACAATATTTTAACAAAACACCTTAATAGCAATGATCCACATACTACACACATAACAGTTTACAAAAAAATTCACCAATTTGTTAGCTACATTCTTCAATCAACACAATTGAGTTGAGTTGAGTTGAGCACTGGGATAATGCAAATTTACTAGTCTGTAATTTTAGAAAATATAGATTAGTCAAAGTATATATTTTGCATTATAATAATAGAAAGATCATGTATATTAAATAGAAACACGTGTTTATGTCGAGGGTTGAGAGAATGGTGTACTAGCATCAACTCTGCCAACTTTGGAACCTCTAATGGCTCTACTAGCAACACTAGTTTCCCTATTAACAATATTAGATTCTCTGGATATGAAAGACTACAATATCCTAAAAGAGGAGGTGAGTTAAGGTTTTGTCAACCATTAACGTATGTGACTTGGAATTCATAGTTTGCAATATATAGAAACAAAAACAATTGACTTGGTCTTTCTTTCTACCTGGAATTGAACCGCAAGAGAACCAATCTGCAGTTTGAAAAGGAGTCAAGCTATGCCTAAATAAAAGAGGAAAGTTTTGAATTTGAGGGAAGCAGAGGTAGATGCAATTGAAAGGTCTCCCCTTCCTACCACATTGTGAAAAGACTGGTAGAATACGGGTTAATGCTTGTTTCTCTCTTCATCTCGCTCCCCTGCAAGACCATCCTGGGAAAAGCCACCAGCATGACACCTGCTAGGATGTGGGAAGATTGCCACCTTGTAAACAAAACAACCAGCAAGACAAGTTTGGAAAGATCATAGAAGCCTGCGTTTAGAAACTTGTACTAATCATCATCAATTAATGCCAAACCTTCTAAATTTGTCGAGCTCAACAGAATAAACTGCTTCTTAATCATAGCTCTTGTATATTTGTAAACAAAACTCTTATTAAATGCATAAAATACAAATCGCCATCAAGATAGAAATCACTGGCTAGAGTTTACCATTAAATTACTTAGAACTCGACGGTGATCCTTGCCAACCAAATCTACACTGGACCAAGATATCCCAAGAATCCACCTAAGGGATTTTGCCAACTGGAGAGAAAAAGAAGAAAAGATTCAGATAATACAAATTAAATCTGTAGTTTGTGATGGGACAATCAATAATATCTGAATTCAAAAAAAGGGTCAAATTAGCAGAGGAAATGTATCATGATATTGAAGGCAGAATCCAGCTCAACTCCTATCAGTTTCATTAGCTTCAACGAGATACACAGAGACAAAACTGAGGATGGTGCCATTTTCCGATCTTCATCTTGATGGAGGCCAAATTTCAATCTGGGGTTCTATTTTATCCTTCATTTTCCAAACATCGCACAAACAAATGAATCAATTTAGCATGGTATAGCTTCTCTAAAAAGCACCCGTATTGCAAACTCTGACGCCCTTTTGAACAGGCAACGGAGACACTAATTTACCTTAGAATGAAGAAAACTTGAAAAATGTCAAGAATTCCAATCGGAAACATTTTAATATCTTCTCTCTACATGTTGTGGGGCCTTCAAAGACAGTGAGCATCCTCGCCGCCACTGAACATAGAATAAAATGACAATATGTGTGCTTCAGCAAAATATGAGGTTAGAAACGGTCGAATGAAGAAACAGATTAGAAAAGCATAGTGTGAAAAATACAGCTATGATTTGCAAGAATACACCCACTAATTTGCAACTTAATCAAGGTACTTAAAGGCTGCAAACACAGTGAGTTGTTTCCTTGTTTCAAAAAAGGTTTTCTACGATAAGTTCACCCTGAGAAATCAACGGTGCTGCTAACACAATAAGTGATTTTTCCACATACACTGCACAAAGCACACTAACACCATCACGATAGAATTAATACCTAGATTTTGTCTGTAAATTGCACAAAGCACAGAATCCAAAACATTAAAAATACTTTAGCTTCTAAAGAACCCAGATGAGAGAGGGAGCCATTGAAGCAAGCAAGCAGAAGGAACAAAAACAAAAAAAATTTGGTAAATACCAGAAAAGAGTCATTTAATTAATTTAACTATAAGTCTTGGTTTAAAACACAAGTTGTTGAGAATATATGATATAATAATAATAATAATAATAATAATAGGATAGAAACTCGGTAAACTAAATTTAAATAATTTATCCCTTATTTCATTATTAATTTCATCACATATTTACTTTTATTTTTTAAGCATGTTATGGCTAATATAGTATTATAAATATTACGGCGATTATGCTTTAAAGTATATTTTATTTAAAAATTTATTAAAATAATAATTTTTTATTTAAAAAATTATTTTTATATTAACATATTAAAATAAACTAAAAAATACAAAAAATTAATAATTTAAAAAAAAATAAAAAATACAATATCAATCACACAATTCCAAACAATTTCATACGCCTCTGTACGGAGTTAATTAATTTTGCTAGGCCAATCTGGTAATTCATGCACAATTGCATATAAGATGAGCACCTTATTTCAAAACTCTTGAACGGGCATCAAACTCTTGAACTCTTGACCATCCTGGGCAAAGCCACCACCCTAACACCTGCTAGGATGTGGGAAGATTGCCACCTAGTAAACAGAACAACCAGCAAGACAAGTTTGGAAAGATCATAGAAGCCTGCGTTTAGAAACTTGTACCAATCATCATCAAGTAATGCCAAACCACCTAAATTTGTCGAGCTCAACAGTATAAACTGCTTCTTAACCATAGTTCTTGTATATTTGTAAACAAAACTCCTATTAACTGCATAAAATACAAATAGCCATCAAGATAGAAATCACTGGGTAGATTTTACCATTAAATTACTGAGAACTAGACGTTGATCCTTGCCAACCAAATCTACACTGGACCAAGATATCCCAAGAAGCCACCTAAAGGATTTTGCCACTTGGAGGGGGAAAAAAACAGATTCATATAATATACACTGCATATGTAGTTTGTGATGGGACAGTCAATAATATCTGAATGCAAAAAGGGTCAAATTAGCAGAGGAGATGTATCATGATATTGAAGGCAGAATCCAGCTCCACTCGTATCAGTTTCATTAGCTTCAACGATATACACAGAGACAAAACTGAGGATGGTGCCATTTTCCAATCTTCATCTTGATTGAGGCCAAAACTTCAATCTGGGATTCTATTTTATCTTTCATTTTCCGAATATCGCAGAAACAAATGGATCAATTTAGCATGGTATAGCTTCTCTGCAAAGCACCCGGCTTGCAAACTCTCACGCCCTTTTGAAAAAGCAACAGAGACAGTAATTTACCTTAGAATGAAGAATTCCAATCTAATACATTTTAGTATCTTCTCTCTACATGTTGTAGGGTCTTCAAAGACAGTGAGCATCTTCGCCGCCACTGAACATAGAATAACATGACAAAATCTGTGCTTCGGGAAAATATGAGCTTGGAAACTGTCGAATGAAGAAACAGATTAGAAAAGCAAAGGATGAAAAGTACAGCTATGATTTGCAAGTATACACCCACTAATTTGCAACTTAATCAAGATACTAAAAGGCTGCAAACACAGTGAGTTGTTTCAACTAAGGTTTTCTACTTTATGTTCACCCTGAGAAATCAATGGTTCTGCTAACATAATAAGTGATTTTTCCAAATACACTGCACAAAGTACACTAACACCATCACGATAGAATCAATACCTAGATTTTGTCTGTAAATTGCAGAAAGCACAGAATCCAAAACATTAAAAAAATACCTTAGCTTCTAAAGAACCAAGATGAGAAGGGGAGCCATTGAAGCAAGCAAGCAGAAGGAAAAAAAAACAAAAAAATTTGGACCATTTCTCGATTTGTGCGTGTCATCCTTGCGCAGGGGCCATGCTAATCTTCTCTGTATCGTTCCAATTTTATCGGATGTCCCCGAAGGGACAAGATTGGCGTCTCTGCTTCTCGCATACAAAGCCGTTTAGTTCTCTCTAACCAGCCGATGTGGGATATCTAGTCCCGTTGCGACTACGCGTTTGGTTCGTTCTCAACCTTGATCACGTTACCATCCTTAGGGAAATTAAATATTTGAGCCTTTTAAACCGCAGGCATTAATTATTAGCCATTAATTAAAAAGTAAAAAAAAAAAAAAACACTGTCTTCTTTTTTCTTCTTTTCCTTCCACATGCTCTCTCTCTCTCTCTCTCTGTGTGAGGATGTAAGAGAGAGCCCCAGTTTTGGATGGGCCCCAGGAGCCTTCCTTATCACGTTCGAGGCTCATCTGGCAGCGCAACAGCAAGACTTCCACCAATCTTTGTTAGCTGACTACCTACGCCTAGCTGAAACCCACGTTATGTTAAAAAATAGTGACTATGCTGTCAGATAAAATGGATAGCACATTAACTGATTGAGTATCTGTTTTATATTATATTCGTCCTTATTTTTAAAAATATTTTAAAATAATATTTTTAATTTTTTAAAATTTTATTTATTATTAGTATATTAAAACAGTTTATGTATGTATACAAAAAATTAATTTAAAACAAATAAAAATTTTCAATTTTAATAAAAATGCTTGGTCACTGAAAAAACAAATATAACGTTAGTTATTAAATGTATATCATCATCACTTTATTATTATTTTTGAAAAATTACCTAACCATCCATTCTATAGTTAATTCTATATTTACTCATTGTGTTTTAAAATATTATAGTTTACATTTTAAATTTTGACAAGCAAATAACAATATACATCCTTGCTCGATATGTCTAAAATAATATTTTAAAAAATTATTTAATTATTTACATGATTGACATTATTTTCATCTGGTGAGTGAAGAAATACGGTTGAAGCTACTGGAGTTGTTGGAGGAACACGACCGCTGCTACTTGAGAAGAAAAGTGAAGCTGTAACTTGCTGCTGTTGTTGGAAAGGTGGGGCCAAGGCTGGGGGGTTGCTGCTTTTCAAAGCACTTGCTTTGAGAGAGAGAGAGAGATGAAGAGGGTCACACTTTTTGGCTAGACAGAAGGCCATGTTTATTTCAGCTATTGCTTTCCATGGCTGCTAGTGAGGTGGAGCTAACTGGCAGTGCGTGGCTGTTTTTTGATGGTAGGGAGTGAAGGGCTGATGGTTTGGGAAGAAGAATCTGATCTGTTTCTTTCTTCTTCTTCTTTTTTCTTTGTGTATGGTGAAGATAGGGTTCACGATGAAGAAGAAGAATGAGGAAAATGGTGAAGGCCTTATCTTAGATGTGTGAGATTCCTCTTTAATTATAGGAAAATTAATATTTTTTTTCCTTTCAATTGTTTTGTCTCCTTGGTAATTAAATAATTCAAAGTCACTTTAATATTTTTTTTTCTGATACTTGTAGTCATTTTATCCAAATATTTTTGTTTTTATTTTTTTAAAACAACATCAACTTGATGGGAAAAATAACTTGGTAATTTTAAAATAAATATGATTATCAAAGTAAATTTTTTATTTCTTAGTTCTTTTTAAAAAAAAGCTAAAAACAATAAAAAAAACATAAATGCATAAAAAATATAAAAAAATTGGAATTTTTTGTTGTGTTTTTGAATTTTTTCTTGAAAACAAATAAGAAAAGAAAGGTAAAAAAATAAGTTGACGACAATCATTATAACACATGAATATTTAATATCTAACTGGTGATTTCATGTAAGTTAGACACTATTTTTTTAGAAAAATAAATATATAGAATTTTTTAACATGTTTTATTTTTATATTTAGCTTGTTATTTACAGAGATGGATATTAAAGATGGTAATCAAATCAATTGTTTTCCTGACACACTCTTACCTCCGATGATTACACATTTGATGTCTCATAATCTGTACAAACAAGCATTTTGTCAGGAAGATGGAAAAATACATGGAAATCATGGTCTTGCCTTCACTTTTATAAAAAAAAAATATTTCTAGCCAAATAAATTAATATATTTGATCTAAAAGCAACATGAAAAAAAATATCATCAAAATTAATTTTAAAAAATATAAATTTTGAAGATTTGAAAAAATAATAATTTTAGAAAAATAACAAAAAAACAAATACTAACTCATTAACTTTTAAAACTCGTAAAAAATAATTTAATAAAAATCAAATTTAAAAAGTAAAATATATAAATGATCAGGTTTATATCCTATTTGGAATTCATTTAATTTTTATCTGATCTATAAACCCAAATATATATTTGATCTAAAAGCAACATGAAAAAAAATATCATCAAAATCAATTTTAAAAAATATAAATTTTGAAGATTTGAAAAAATAATAATTTTAGAAAAATAACAAAAAAACAAATACTAACTCATATTAACTTTTAAAACTCGTGATTATGGTTACGAAATAAAAAATAATTTAATAAAAATCATATTTAAAAAGTAAAATATATAAATGATCAGGTTTATATCCTATTTGGAATTCATTTAATTTTTATCTGATCTATAAACCCACAAAAATTATTAGACTAATTTTGAGTTGTTTTACCATTTGAATTTTTTTTTTATATATATATATATAAAATGAAATGCAAATAACAAAATAAAGTTTTCAAAAATATTTTGGGGACGATATTATTTATGAGTAAAATTGTTTTTGATGTGAGCATGCGTGTGCCAATATTTAATATTGGGATAAAAAAAGTAAAAATTAATAATAGAAAATTAATAATGAGTAAAAATTTCCTTTCCGAGTTTCGTGCAAATTATCGTTGTTGTTGGACTAATAAATCTCTAAAGCCATAATAAAAAACAGTAGAAGTGCAGTCCAATTTTACTTTTTATAGTATTTATCAACCCTTCATCACTCTTTTAAATTCATCCTTAAAATATCCGTATAAGAATCCATATAGCTGGGGTTTTTGTTTTTGTTTTTATATTTTGCTTGTTATTTATGGAGATGGATATTAAAGGTGGTGATCAAATCAGCAGCCTTTTTGACGCACTTTTGTTTATAATCATTTTATATCTGAGGGTTCCAGAAACCGTATGAACAACCATTTTGTCAAGAAGATGGAAAAACATACAAAAATCTATGCCTTGCCTTCACTTCTATAAAAAAAACTTCTTACTAAATAAATTAATATATTTAATCTTATAAAAAAATTAAAGGTGAATGAAGAGTAGAAAAAAATATAAAAATCAATTTTTAAAAAATTGCAATTTTAAAAGTTAAAATTAAAAAAAATTAAAAAAAATTGAAATCAACTCATATCACGTTTCAAAACATGTGAATGTAGTTAAGAGAAAAAAAAATAATCTTATAAAAAATAAAATATAAAAATGATGATGGTTTTTATCATATATTAATTTATTAAATTCTTATGTGATCTGTAGATCCATTAAAATTATTTGATTAATTTTAAGATAGTTTATAATTTGACATGTAATAAGGATTTGTTTTGTTATAAAGTAAAATGTAAGGACCAAAATAAATTTTTAAAAAACATTTTAGGGATCATATTATTTACATTGAAAGTTTTGTAGAGCATAACCATGTCAATATTTAACATCTGGATTAAAAAAAGTAAAAATTAATAAAGAAAAAAATTATTTTTTTTAAAGGAAATTTCCTTTTCAATTTTCGTGCATATTATCAATGTGGCTGGACTCATAAATATTCCAAGTCATAATAAAAAACTAGTAAAAGTGATGTAAAATATTACTTGTCATAGTATTTATTAACCCTCCATCACTCTTTTAAATTTATCCTCAAAATATCCGCTTGAGAATCCACATGGCTAGGGTTTTTTTTATATTCTGCTTGTCATTTATGAAGATGGATATTAAAGGTAATGATCAAATCAACAACCTTCTTGATGCATTTTTATCTCTGATAATTTCATATCTTAGTGTCCTAGAAAGTATACAAACAAGTGTTTTGTCACGAAGATGGAAAAACATATGGAGATCTTCATCTTGCCTTCACATTTATAAAAAAGTATTTCATACCAAATAAATTAATATATGCTTGATCTCATAAAAAAAATAAATGTAAAAAAATAAAAAAAATCATGAAAATTAATTTTTAAAAAATTAAATTTTAAAAGTTAAAATATAAAAAATAATAATTTAAAAGGAAGAACAAAAAATTAATATTAACTCATATTAACTTTCAAAACTTGTTATCGTGATCATGAGATAAAAAATGATTTTATAATAGATAAATCTAAAAAGTAAATATATAAATAATTGTGATTATTATCATATTTAAATTTATTTAACTCTTATTAGGTCTATAAACTCATTAAAATTATTTGATTAATTTTGAGTTAGTTTATAAATTGACATGTAATAAGGATTTTTTTTTTATTATGAAATGAAACGTAAAAACCAAAATAAAGTCTTCAAAAACAATTTGGAGACCATATTATTTACTAGTGAAAGTTTCATGGTGTGAGCATGCATGTGTCAATATTTAACAGTTGGATAACAAGAGGAAAAAAATTAATAAAAAATATTTATTTTTGTTTTCTAAAAGAATTTTTTTTTCAAGTTTTGTAGCGTGGTTGGACTAATAAATCTCTAAATTCATAATAAAAAAAATACTAGAAGTGCAGTAAAATTTTATTTTTCATAGTATTTATCAACCCGTCATCACTCTTTTAAATTCATCCTCAAAATATCCTTTTCAGAATTAATATATCTAGGGTTCTTATTTTTATACTTTGCTTGTCATTTATGGAGATGAATATTGAAGGTGGCGATCAAATCATTTCACATTTGAGTGCCTCAAAAAGTATAACAAACAAGCATTTTGTCAGGAAGATAAAATAACATATGGATATCTTTGTCCTGCGTTCACTTCGACAAAAACATTTCCGACTAAATAAATTAATATATTTGATCTCATATAAAATTAGATGCAAAAGGAATTTTAAAAAAAAAAAGTATGGAGGCCAATTCTTAAACTATTGAATTTTAAAATTAAAATCAATAAAAAATAATTAAAAAAAAAACAATAAAAACTTAAAGGTAACTCATATTAACTTTTAAAATTCATCACCATGGTTACGCGACATAAAATGACTATATAAAAAGTAAATCTGCAGTCATGTGTATAATATTATAATAGATTTATAAAAATAAAAAAATAAAATATGAAGATAAATTTTAAAAAATAAATTTTTAAATGATGAAATTAAAAATAAATCAATATGATAGAAAGACCTGAAAAATAAAATCTATGTTAATCTTTAAAATTTATGATTTTTTTCATAATATAGTGTAACCCGTAAAAGGAAAAAAAAAGAAGAAGAATAAGCAAAATCATAAATAAAAAAGGGATAAAATTAAAAAAAAAAATAAAAAAGATCCTAAACAAAATCAACAATAATAAAAAAAATAAAGATTAAATTTAGTATAAAAACAAATTGAAATCAAATGTTAGTTATGGAATTAAAAACAAAATTTAATTGGTAAAGGGATAAAAAATCAAAAGAATTGGAATTAAATTTAATTTTAAAATCAAATTAAACAAAATGATTCATAATGAAATTGCAAAAAAATTAAATCAAAAGAAGATAAAAAGATAACAATAAAAAATATAAACATCAAATTATAATAAATAAATAAATAAATGATTGGATACCATTATATTTCGGTAAGGAGAAAAGGGAGGGAAAAAAAATTGTTAGATCCCAACCATAGCTTAATTGCCCACACACATCACACTAAAAATTATGTTGCTCATGTAATTTAATGTCAATTTAACTAAAAAACAAAGAATAAAAAACCAAAAAGCCCTCTAAGAAAACTTTAAAATTTTTCACCTTGAGACTATTTAAGTAATTTTACCGTGCATAAAATTACAAGGAAGCATTAAAATTTTTAATCCTAGGGACATCAAAATAATTCCACTGCATATAAAATGGAATTGTCTACAAAACCCCTATATATACGTTGCTCTTTACCATGTTTTTCTCTCTCTAAATGGTATTTTAGTCATCACAGTTTCTAAAAAATGTAAAAAGCCCAATCTAACCCCACTAAATTTTAAAATAACTATTGTGTTCATATAAAAAGATCATTTTACCCCTGTATGGTCACTTCATTCGATGATTTCTCTAAAGGCAAATCAGGGTTTTCACTGTCAAATGCTAGAGTGAGAACCAAATGCCATTCAGATTTTGTTAATTAATAAAATATTATTGTAATAAATATTTAATATGAATTATTAAGATGGTTTAGATATCAATATTGAAAGCAATAGATCAGTTAGCCATTCAATAGTAAATTTTCATCGAGAGATTATTTAGTTATTTTTCAAATTTAAGAGATTAATCAATTTGCTAATTTATAATTAACTCATAAAAAATTACTTTTTGAATATTTTCAAAATATTTTTTATTTTAAAAAGTATTAAAATAATTTTTTAAATATATTTTCAATATATGCACATTAAAATATAAAAAACACTAAAAAGTTAATTTAAAATATTTTTTTAAAATTTTAATAAAAAATAAATTGAAACTCACTGCAAAACATCTTTTAAATTAACCACAATCAATATACAAAAATTAAAACCTGTTTATTTTTGTATTTTAAAAAAATTTATGAAGTGATTTTATTTTTTATTTTTTTATGCTTTAAAATGATTTTTTAAATATTTTTATTTAAATGTTAATAAAAAATAAATTTTAAAAAATAAAAATAATACTATTTCAATATTGTTTTAAATAAAAATATTTTGAAGTAATTTATTTTAATAAACAAAAGAAGGAATAAATAATGACAGGATGGCCGTGTCCAAATCATCGCTATTGGCAATGAAGATCCATTCCCTTGATGGCATCAAACATTATACAAAGGCAATCCAGCTGGGCTCCTCAACGACTATCCTAGTCGTTCAGAGAGAAACAGAAAGAGAGTAGACGAAGCAAAAATGCAGTCATTACTTTCAGGAACATCAAACAATTTCGTATTCAAGCCATACACAAACCTCTTTTCAAGCCATCAAACAAGAATCAAACCACATGGACTCGCCTTCTCACTTAAATCTCAACTCCAACCAAGCTCACAAACCCCGCAAAACAAACCCGTTTGGCCGCTCATTTTGAAGCCTAAATTCGGTAGAAAATCAGCAAACCAACTTCACTGTGGCATCTCATCAAACGATTTGAGTACCGGTTCTAAAAGGGGTTTGAGGGAGTGGATTGAAGTGATTAGTGACGCAATATCTACAGCATTTCCGATATGGGTATCTTTGGGTTGCCTATTAGGTCTCCTAAGACCAACTTCTTATAACTGGGTCACTCCCAAATGGGTCGGTATTGGCCTTCCTCTTACAATGCTTGGTATGGGTATGACACTTACACTTGATGATCTTAGCAACGCTTTTGCTATGCCTAAGGAGGTGCTCTCTGGCTTTGTGCTCCAGTACTCGGTTTGTTCAACTCTCTCTAGCTGCTGTTCTTTTCTTTATGAATTTGTTTGTTTATGTCCAGTGTTCCCTTCAATCTTAACAATGTTTTAAATGAGCTTTATTCTTCAGTATTATATCGAGATTTGTTTGCTAGTTATTGCATTTCAATGAAAATCATCAGCATTATGGGGCTATATTAGGTCTGTTGCTGTAATAATTTTTGTGAGCACTTATGTTTTAATCCTTTCGAGTTTTCTTTTATCAAATCAACCGATCTAAATGAGTTTCATATTAACTAGAAAAGGGCTGATAGTGTGCTTTATGTTTTAGGGCTTTAAAGTCTGGTGAGATCAAATTCTTGCTACTTATATCGTTAGCTTCATGAAGAAGATATAAAACATATTGGCTTAGGATTTGGAAAGAAAGGCTTTTCTATCAAATTAGAATTATCAAGTCACCATTTTTTTCCACAAAGCCGTTTCTGACTTTTGGAGTAGTGGATTACTCCTACTGCGGGCTGTCGAATACTCCTGCTGCAGTGCATTAGCAAAGGTGCCTAAGAATGTACTTTATTTCGTAATGTAGAGCTGATGGGTAAGGTCAAAACTGTTCATGATTTAATAATTCGACACTTGTATGAAGATAGGTAAAAGTGCATTTCATGCCATTCTCATACAAATCTCAATTCTCATTTTGGAGAATCGGTACTAGAAGTTCATCCTTTAAACGAAATCTGTCCATATACAGTCTGGACATTCTCAGTTGCATCCCACCTCGTGGAACTGTATAACTTCACTCATTTTCCATTTCTGAGTGTGTGGTTACTTGCGTTATTTTTGTCAATATCATCTTTTTTTTTCACCGCAATGAATGATATTGTTAATTTTTTTGAAAAGCACTAAAATAATAGCTAATAAACTAGTTCTAGGAGATTTTTCAGCTTTATATCAAATTCTGTTAACTGCTAATGGAGCATAGATGTGTGAATGGTTTGCAGGTGATGCCAATATCAGGGTTTCTAGTGAGCAAGCTGTTGAATCTGCCATCTTACTATGCAGCTGGTCTAATATTGGTTGGTTGCTGCCCAGGCGGTATGCATATCTGTTAATTGAGTACTATTGATCCTTTTTCTTGCTTATTTTATGACTAATATAGTTTATAATTTTTTTGACTGCAGGAACAGCAAGTAACATTGTCACTTATATTGCCCGGTATGTGATTCCTGTAATGATAATTGTTTCTTTCCTTTTCTGCTTATTTACACTGGAACCAACAAATGTGACAATCCCTTTTGTTTTCCAGTGGAAATGTGGCGCTTTCAGTATTAATGACTGCAGCGAGCACTTTTGCATCTGTGGTTGGTGACTAGTCCTTCTCTCTTCTCATGTTCCCCTCTTTTACCTGGTAAAATTCAGTGCATTAAGCTACATGCAATATCATGTGAAGAAATTCAAGGATGATGCTTTTCTCTCATACGTACTGCATTGACACCTCCTTTTAGCATTCATCTACTCACCTTTCTTTGTCCAGTTAAAATTTACAGGAGATGGATTTGTTTTCCCAAAAGGAATTTAAATTTTAGATTTATGAAATATGTACAATACAGTTTTCTTGTGTTCATCTGTGATGTAGTTTGGACGGAAGGAGTTTTTAATTTTTCTTATTTTTGCTAAAGTAATTTTATTGACAATTGGTCCATAAAATGCAAGACACCTCCTTTGGAGTTTGTTTGCCTTTTATGGTTCCATAATAGTATTTTCTTTTCCCTTGCTGTTTGCAGGTGATGACCCCATTTCTGACAGCTAAACTGGCTGGGCAATATGTTGCAGTAGATGCCACTGGACTCTTAGTGTCAACCATGCAGGTGCATTTCCTGCCTTGATCCTGTTTTGATGCCATTAACTTTAAGAGCAATTTTGTCATTTCCTGCTACAAAGACAGGTCGTGCTGCTTCCTGTACTTCTTGGTGCATTTCTAAATCAGTATTTCCAGAGCCTGGTTAAAATTGTTTCTCCCTTGATGCCACCCATTGCTGTGGGAACTGTAGCTGTTCTGTGTGGAAACGCAATTGCCCAGAGTTCCTCTGCAATCCTCACGTCTGGCCGACAAGTGGTGCTTGCTGCATTTCTCCTTCATGCATGTGGTTTTTTCTTTGGATATTTGCTTTCAAGAATGCTAGGGCTTGATGCGGCATCATCACGAACCATCTCGATTGAGGTTGGCATGCAGGTAGATAATTACTCTAGCTGGATTATTAAGGGATGCTTCTCTCTTGTTCTCTATTTGATGATTCATATGCTACACCGTACATGGTGGAGTAAACATATATTAGTTTGTAGATTCCAATTCCAGGCAAAGTTTATGGTAGTCTTGTTGTGGCTGCCTGATGTGAATGTTACTCTGGTGATTTTGGGAGCAGATCCTTGGATTGATGTTTTAATGGGGCTAGAATTTTACACTTGGCATGGAGGGGCTAAATATGTTTAAAAATCTATCCTTATAGTTTAAAGGGAAAGAGGCAAATTCTCTATTCATGAGGAGGTTAAAATAAATCTCTCGCTGCATCAAAAGAGAGAAATTCTCAACTTTGGTGGGACCATGGCTCTAGGCCTCCTTTTGTCTAATGTCTATCACATTTATAAATTAATCTCTGCTATGCATTCCCATTTTCTATGAAGACAAATGATTCCACTTTTGCTGTTTTATCTTTCAGAACTCTGTGCTCGGTGTCGTTCTTGCTACAAAGCATTTTGGTAACCCGCTTACAGCAGTACCGTGTGCTGTTTCTAGTGTCTGCCACTCAATCTTTGGTAGTGTCCTGGCCGGAATTTGGAGACGCAGTGTGCCTGCCCAGAATGATGAGTGACATGACATCTAGAAACTCGATAAGCAGTAGCTAGTGATGTGCTGCCTTTCATGGTTGATTTGGGAAATGTGGAATGCCTTATTTCTCAGTGACATTATAACAAATTTTCAGATTTACTGTGTTTGAACTGTGGACTTTGCACTACAGACGTGTAATGTTCCCCCCTCTTGTTAGTATTTGGCGTTTGTAATGTATCTGGGTTTTCTAATTTCAAAGTACAACATTGAGGAAAACGGAACTTTTTATGAATTGACCGTATTGTGTAAGAGCTAACAGAGCAGCAGGATGTCCTGGGAGAGGGAAGGGAGGCCTGGATGAACAATTTTGTTGTCCAGCTTATAAATAAAATAAGCAGTGTTCTCCGGCTTTGAAGTGATAGATGCCCGAAATCGGAGAGAAGGATATGATTAAAATTTCCGGTGCTATGGGGACCAAAACGAGGCCGTATTGATAGCTGGAGGGGCAGGAAATTTTTAAAATGAAGTTGCCGCCACAAAGCTTTGAGAAACTGAAAAAACGAAAACAAAAAACCAGATTTTGATAGTGTTGTTCTACCCTTCCCGGGTTCTCTTCCCTCCAAACCAAATTTGCCTTTAATAATTCAAAATTTTAACCACACAAAAGCCCTAAATCTCCGCCTCCATCTTTCTCTGCTTACAAAATCCCAAAAAACCTCAGACACAGAATCATCAATGGATACCAAATTCCAAGCCATACCTCCTCTCAAAAGGCACACCCTCTTAGAACAGCAACAGCAACATGAAAACGAAGAAAATGTGCCCTTCTCCTCGCAATTGCCGGCCAAGAAGCGAAAGGAGTCCCGGTACCCACTTCTTGCGGATGCTGATCCCAAAGTCACTACTAGTGCTGCTTGCTGCTTGCCAACCAAGAATAGGGTTTGGGCACTGCCTCCCGATTTAGTTTCCGGTAAGCCTCTTTCGCCGCTAATCGATCTCAACGTTGAGTATATTCCTTCTTTTAATGAAGAAATTAAAGCAGATGAGGAAAACAAGAAAACCCCGCTTCCAATTATTAATAAGTCAATTGATAGTTTACAACAAGAGGAGAAAGTCACATTTCTTTATGAAAACAATCAACAAGAGTACAAGGAGGAAGAGGATGATGGTATTTTGTGTGCTATTTGTCAAAGCACAGATGGGGATCCAACAGATCCTATAGTGTTTTGTGACGGGTGCGATTTAATGGTTCACACTACTTGCTATGGCAACCCTCTAATAAAGGGTGTTCCTGATGGTGATTGGTTTTGTAGTCAGTGTTTGGCTTCTAAATCCGACAGAGAAAGCAGGCAACCATCCTTATCTTGTTGCTTGTGTCCGATAAAGGGTGGTGCTTTGAAACCCACCGCAACAAATGGCCGTGATGAGTCATGGGCTCATATTGTGTGCGCACTTTTGATTCCTGAGGTGTTTTTTGACAATCCAGATGGCCGTGAAGGAATTGATTATTCTAAGGTTCCTAAAAGGAGATGGGAAGAAAAATGTTATGTTTGCAAGAGTAGAAAAGGGTGTGTTATTGACTGCTCTGAGCCCAAGTGTCCTCTGGCATTTCATGTTGCTTGTGGGTTGAATGAGGATGTTTATATCGAGTACAAGGAAGGGAAGAAGAAGAAGGAGACTATAGTTGCTGGCTTCTGCAAAAGACACACTGAATTATGGGATAAGGTATAAAAAGAAAAAAAGAAGAAGCATCACCCGTTTCAATTCAAAATTTTGATTGGTAGAGAGATCTCATTTTTCTATGGCTTTTTGATGTTTTTCTTCCCCCTTCTTTTTTGGCAGCAACAACAGACAGGGAAGTTCAAGATTGTTGCCAGAGAACAGCACAGAAAGTAATAAGCTCTAGGTGGGCTATTGAATGACATTGATGAGGGTTTGAGAATGTGCTAGTCTTTGATGAAAATTACATTTTTTTCTTTTTCCAATATTGTTAAGATAGGCAGATAGCTATCTTGTTTAGATTTTAAGTCGGTAGTTTTGATTATTTGAGCTGATATAATTAATTTTACCCAGTGCGATGCATCTTATGGTCTAGTTGATTTCTTATGAATATCATTGAATTAGTTAGTAATTTAAGGTTGAAACATCTTGAATGATGTTTCTTTCAGAATTTAATAGCTATATTTGATTTTTAGTTGTTTTTATGTTTTGATGGAGTTTAATATTTTAAGATGTTGTATTTTAATGGGATGATAATCTTATTATTCTTTTAACTTGCTAGAAAAAACAACTATAAAAAATTCAGTTATAGCTTATTCATAAAGGAAAAATACATTAAATGTCTTTTAGTTTATGATAATTGGTTTATTTTTTATTATTATATCTAGAACAACATATGTTTTAGGGTTTTTTCAAATGAGTTTGTTGATTTCAAAACTTTTTTTTTTAAATGCTTCTTTATTTGAAGTTTGGAATTGATTATTTTTTGAAATGGCTTGTAGAAGTTGAAAGATGGTTATTGATATGAGATGTGTTATGAGTAATTAAGATGAAAGATGAAATTTTAAGGTGATTGAGATGGTCTTTGATAGCTTTAAAGAAGTTTTTTTTGTTGTTTTGTAATTGTATTTTACTAGTTTTGGTAACTTGTAATGATTTTAAAACTAGATTTTTAAGTTTTTGGTTAATAGGTTGATGAAGTTTCAACAAAAAAGACTAAAGATTTTTGGATTTGTTTTTCTAGTATGTTGAATTGCTTTCTAATAATGTTGAGATTGATATTTATAAATTTATTTTGTTAAATAATGTGTTCCATGATAATATATTTATTTGGATTCAATTGTATTTGATCTGAAAAGATCTATTTAGAGAAGTAAAGTTTTACTTTTTTATGATTGAAATTTATATTTACTAGTAAAATTATAAAATATTGTTTTGTAATGGAATTTGAAGATCAAGGTTAGGAGAACTCATCTTTCAAGCATATTATAGTTATGGATTTTGATATGTAGAATTATACTATATAGGATATTTTTATTTTTTTAGGGATATAACAAGGTTTAGATAAGAATTAAAGAAAACATGACCATTACATAAATTAGATTCCATGAAAAATATTAATGAATTTTTAAGGATAACTTGAATGAAAGTGTCCATATCTTCTTTGGTGAGGGGTTTAATCCTTATTTGTATGAGATAAAGATGAATATATTTATAGTTTTGGTCTTTGTGTTTTTGAAAGGAATTGGATAGTTTTAAAAGACTTTGTAAGTTGAATAATTTTTTAGTTTTTATTATATAATCAATTTTGAAAAGATTAAAAAAAGATGTTTGATAAATTTAATTTTTTTGAACTTTTAGAATTTTTTAATTATCAATATTTTTTATAAAATCTTATATAGTAATTTTTTCACTATTAATAACACTTTTATTTTTAGAAAAATAAGAGGTAGAAAAAACTGAAGAAAAAGTAGTTTTGCAAAAAATAGAATTCATGATTTTAAAAAGATAGTTGAAAAACACATGCTTTGCGTTGTATGAGTTTAATGCTCTTTTGTCTATCAAATATGACTTACAAATATTCAATAAAATTAATTTATATTCTAAGATTCTTTGTTCTCTATTAGGGTTCTGTAAATTTATAGAATAACAATACTCTATCTAGATCTTAGCTAGCTTAGATACAAATAAATATATAATTAAACACTAACATAAATACTTGATAAGAAACAAATAAACAAACACTAATATAAATAAACAACACAAATTAAATAAATATCAATATAAATATACACAAACAATATAAAAAAAATAAAAATAAATATAAATTTTTAGTGTGAATGAAGAGGCAAATCTAGCAATGACGAGATTCTTTAACGAACACAAAACATATTTAAAATTTGCAAAAATGTAAATGCAAAATTTAAGCTACAATAAAAATAAAAATAGTAATAAATAAGATTTAAAGAGACATTACTTAAATTTATATTGAAAATAGATACAAGAGATACGAGTACAGAGAATTTTATATATGGTTACAAGAGGATCTTCCTAGATGTTTTATTACAAGAGTTCTCTTTTACAAGTAGTTTTGGGGAAGGCACATTTGAAATATTCGAAAGCAATTATGTTGCTTTTTGTAAAGTTGATGTAGTTGTTTGTCAAGAAATCCTACCACTGAGAGTCTAATGTCTTCTTCTGCAAATGGAGAAACAATTTCGGTGTTTTCTAACGACAAGGGAATTGGGCTAAAAGGGTCTTGAAAGGGTTTAAAAAAATGGGCAGTAAAAGTTTTTGGGCCTCTCAAAATATATATATTTTAAAAATATTAACATTTATAATTGTGAGTAGAAAATGCCTGTAAATACAGAAGATGTATAGGTGAAAGAATACCATAATAATTTTTTTCATTATCATCTGCCAGACCTGTAACGGATCTTGATGAAGATGAAGATGGGGTGGAACTAATGTCTTTGTTGCTTTGTAGGAGCTCCCTCATAATTGCAAAGTATTCTTTTTTAGATTTCGTTCCAGCTAAGAGTACAGAAGCATGAGACATTTGAGCTAAGAATTTAGATTGAGGGTTTAGATCCTTAATCTTAGTCTTCTGGTTTTGTTTCAACCGTTGTAGAACTGCCAATCTGGAATCTTTAAATTCTACTGTAAAGAAATCCCACCATTGGCAAAACTAGTTTGGTAAATTTATAGTTTTTATAGTAAGGATTAAATAAAATAGCCAGGAATTACTACCCTCGAGAGTATAAATAAGATTGACAATCTACTTCTTGTGCGCGCGCGCGCGCAAAATGGGCAGAAAAGATTATTGATAAAAAATCTACTTCATGCTATTTTAAATTTGTAGGTGGCAATCTTATTTCATAGAGATAAGGAGCATGTGGAACGTTCTGGCTAAAGGAGTTGCTTACTGGAATTGGCTATTCACCGAGAGATGCGATAAAGCTATTTTATGACAAGACAACTATAGAATTAACTCACAATTCAGTGCAACATAATTAGATTAAGCATGTAGAGATAGATAGGCTCTTCATCAAAGAAACAATCGAGGCAAAGATAAATAGTGCATCACATCATCATCAGGCATACACAGAACTAGGTACGTCGTTCTCTTGTAATGTAATCAGGCTCCAAGAAGTTCGTTTCTGGCAGAAAATAGTTGGGCTATAACATCAGCAATGCCCGTCCGTTCCTGTGGCGGCTCGACAGAACAGGAGATTCCAGTTGTAAATACTGAGACCAAGCACTCAAGAACTCTATTTTGTTCGATAGAATTCCCTTCAGATCTTATTTGAAGAAGAGTAGGATCTGCAATCTGCAACACTTTCTCAGGCAAGAATGTCTTGACATAGTTATGAAGGTTCAGACCATTAAACAGGTCATCAGTTGGTCTCTTTCCTGTAAACATCTCCAGCAAGAGTATGCCATAGCTGTATACATCACCATATGCTGACACTTCGTTTCCCGCACCATACTCTACAATCATAACCATAAGATGGGAAGTAAGTTTGCTACGGAATACAGCAAGCAGTAGCATGAAAAATTTAAAGTGTTTAGAGACATTTGAAGAAACAGCGGCACGAAAATATGATATTAAAATGAAAAAGAATGCGATTAACAGAACAATTTTATGTACAGCATTTACCAGGGGGAGTATAACCAATGGTCCCTCTTATTCCAATCGAGCTTGATGGGTTCGTCGAATGGTCAAGGGTGTCTTCGAGAAGGAATTTTGCTAACCCAAAATCACCTACATGGCCAACCATTTCGTCATCGAGAAGAACATTGCCTGGTTTGAGGTCACAGTGAACTATTTGCTTTTCACATTGATGATGAAGATAGTCTAGTGCGTGGGCAACATCGATGGCAATGTTTAGTCTCTGTGAAAGATCTAGAATCCCCTGCACCTCATGGGTTGCAGGACTTGGATGCAGCCAGGTTTCCAAACTCCCATTAACCATGAATTCATACACCAAAGCCTTGAAATCATTCCCATGATAATCAACACCTGAACATGCTGTTACTACCTTAACTAGATTTCGATGTCTGACGTTCCGCAGAGCCTCACATTCAGCCATGAAACTCTTAGAAGCTCCTTGACGCGTGAGGTTAAGCACTTTGACAGCAACAGCTGTTCCATTATGATCAAGAATTCCTTTATAGACAGAGCCAAAGCTACCAGTACCAATTAAATTGATCGATGAGAAGCCATTTGTAGCTTTTAGGAGACTTTGATAAGACACCTTCAATAGCACATTCCCATTGGAGCTTGGAGTGAATTCTCTTCTTTTCTTTCTTGACCAGAAAAGAAATAAACCAGTGATAAGTACTGCCACCGCTAGAAGGAAGGAAATCACAAAGATTGTTATCTTCATTTTTAGGCTCAACCTCTTCGGGTGTTTGAAATTGCAAGGAGGAAGCTCAAAATCAGATGCGCCACCGCATAGCTTGCTATTCCCAATGACTGAAGTTGCTGTTGCATTCTTGAAAACTCCTCTAACAGGTACCATCCCCTCAAAATTGTTATATGACAGGTCCAAAATTTCCAAGGACTTGAAATCTTGGAAAAATTCTGGAATTTTCCCTGACAAATTGTTATGAGAAAAATTGAATTCTTGAATGCCTCTCAGGGTACTCAAGGAGGAAGGAATGGAACCTTCAAAAAAGTTGGCATCCAAGTACAAGACTTGCAGACTTACACAATGTCCAAGACTACTAGGAATCTTACCTGATATCATATTCCCAGAAATAGCAAAAATTCCTAGATTTTCCAAATTTCCTACTTCCTTTGGTAGGGAGCCAGACAAATGGTTTCGTGATAAATCAAGATTAATTGACAGAGAGGATAGTCCAAATATTTCAGCGGGTATGCTTCCGCTTATATAGTTTCCAGAAAGATCCAACTCTAACAAATTGTTGCAATTTGCTAGACTTGAAGGGATGCTGCCTTGAACATTAATGTCATTTAAATACAGTCCAAGTAAGTTTGTCAGGTTTCCTAGAGAGGATGGAATATGCCCTGAAAAATTATTCAATCCAAGATCCAATATTTCTAGATTTTGAAGCTTCCCAATGTTAGAAGGAATGATACCTGAAAGGTGGTTGTTTTGTAGTTCAAAATCATTCAAGCTGATGAGATTCTCTATTCCATCAGGGATGCTCCCAAATAATAGATTGCTGTCCAGGCCCATGATTTCCAGTGTAGTTGATAGATTGCTGATTTGTGGAGGCAGCTGTCCTTGAAAGTTATTTTGCGTTATAATCAATTCCTCTAGGTTTGTGGCATTGGTCAAGGAGGAGAGAAAGCTCAAGTCATTGGCTTCCCCACTTCCCAGATTGTTGGAGGCAATGGTTATTGAAAGAAGCCTTTGTAGCTTTTCCAGTGAAGGCATTTTTCCTGTAAGCTTGTTTTGGTTTAACTGTAGCATTTCAAGATGTGATAAATTGGATATTGAAACAGGAACACTTCCAGTGAATTGGTTAGAATGGATGGAAAAGAATTCAAGATTTGGAAGGGAAATGCCCAGATCAGAGGGGAGATTGCCGTGGAAATGGTTGAGCCCTACCTCAAAAGCCCTTAATGAAGAGAGATTGAACATGGAGGGAGCGATGGTACCTGAAAATCTATTATTAAACAATGATAAAATCCTGAGGTTTACCAATTTGGTTAAAGTAGCAGGGAGATTCCCAAACAACTTATTATCATTTAGCCATAGTGTCTGGAGGGATGATATGTTCCCTAAAGATGGAGGGATAGTTCCTGTAAGGTTGTTGCCCGCTACAGAGAGGTTTCTGAGCTTCAAGAAGGAGCCAAACTCCTTCGGGATTTCTCCAATCAGCTTGTTGTTTGCTAATTTGAGTGAAACGAGGTTATAGGAACTAGATATACTAGCAGGAATTTCACCAGTAAGAGAATTATTATGTAGTGCTAGTATTTGCAATCTATGCAAGCGGCCAATTTGTGCTGGGATTTCATGACTGAAGCTGTTGTTTTGAAGGTATATCTCTCTTAAAAAGCTCAGATTGCCAATATATGGTGATACGGAACCTGACAGTTTAAGGGACCGCAGATCCAGCACCGTCACCCTTTGGTGCTTCTGACTGCATGTGACACCGAACCACTGGCAGAAGTGGATGCTGCTATTCCACAGGCGCATGATTCCAAGAGGATCATGGGTCAGTTTGGACTTGAAATCCAGCAAGGCGAGTCGGTCGGTCTCATTCCTGTCGATTGACAAGGCAGAGGACGTGAGACCCAAAAGAAGAAGAACAATGGCATGGGGGCAGAAGACTGGCGAAGGCACTGAGAAACCCATTGAGAACAATAGCTGAAGGTTTTTTGAGTGGTATTACTGGGTGCTTTTAGGCATTGATCAAGGCCAAGGGTTGAGCTAGTTTGGCGGTGAAAAAGGAGGAGGAAATATCCAGTAATAGGATGAGAATTTTAGCAGAAATGTGAAAAGGGGACCAGCCGCCTTCTTATAATTATTAAGAACAACGGAAGTGAAGTAAGAGTAGTTTCGAGCGTGTGGAAAGGACCATCAAAAGCGGTCGACATTGTACGATAAACAAGATACGATAATGCCGCACTGATTCTCAGTGTGTCGTTTGGTGGGTCATAATTATTATTATCGGAGCACTACAAGAATTCTATGGTCGGGGTAGTCTTTCCCGCAGGAAACCGGTTTCTCTGTAATTTCTAAAAACGTTTGAGCTTGCTACCGCTTTGAAGTCTCAGGCTAATATATATATATATATATTAAACAAGAGGGATGAGATATTATACTCTACTTGCATAGATCATGGAAAACAAGGATCCAATTTGACACCTCATTGCCTTTTTAGGTGTCTAGTTTTCCATGATCTACCAAGTAGACTAGAATACCTGATCCCTCCTGTTTGCTTTACCCGCCCTAGAGATGGAGTGAAATTATTAATCCCCCCTTTTTTCTAGTTATTTTTATTTATTAATATTCGCTTGTTTTTAAATTTATCTTTATATATTATTTTAATATGATTTTTATAAGTGTATTATAGTCTCAAATATATATAT